>VZUI01019825.1:0-13890 GCA_013401135.1 Cettia cetti | reverse complement strand
AAGAAAAAGAAAAAGAAAAAGAAAAAGAAAAAGAAAAAGAAAAAGAAAAAGAAAAAGAAAAAGAAAAAGAAAAAGAAAAGCCTCTATTTGTTCCATATCATCTGCATTGCCATCCACTTACGTATGTGAAATAACCCAGAGGCATCTGCCTTTTTATGTTTGTCAAGCAAAAACATTAAATTTTTGAAGCCAGCAAGACCCCCATTTCTCCTGCCAGGATGGCACCTCACTTACCCAGGGGCCCTTTTCCAGCAGCTTTTGCTTTCATCTCCTCAAGTTTCTTTTGCTCCTCCTTCTGTTTTTGTTTGAATGCCAGATCGGTCTAAAGGAAAGAAGAGCAGCATTTTTTAGTATCTCTTCCACAGAAAATTCAAAAACAACTAAGAACAATGAAAAACAAACGTAATATTACAGCAGCAACAAACATCTGACTGAACCGAGGCAGGATGGCTGAATAATGCTAAATATGCAGAACATTGCAGAACTATCACCAAGGTCTTTGCTGTACCACAAACTAAACTTTAACTCTGTATGTTTGGTCTTTCTGGAATTATTTCCCATGGAATAGTCTCATTCTGAGATTATGATTCCTCTGACTGGTAGATGTTCGCACTAACATTGTTTATTAACATGCCCTCAGTGACTCATGGAGCCCAGCAAACAGACACTAACAAAACATTCAGACTATAAAGAATGCAAATAAAGTAAGGCTGCTTTCACCTGTTAAAAAAGCATATTTTTTAAAAAAATCCTCCCACACATACGTCATTTTTGCTGGGTTTAATAAATTTGTATTAATTCCAAGAAAGCTAATGAGACTGCTGGCAAACTGTACAGGCAAGGCAGCTATTGAGCCCTCCTGCTGGATGAGCCTCCAAATCCAGGAGAAGTCAGACACACTCTGTCCCTTAGATACACATTCTTCACAGACACCAAGGCTGAAAAGGACCCAGATTTTCAACTTGGCACTCGGGACTTTGGGTAACTGAACTGAGGACCCTGACAAGACTGACTGAGATTCCACAGATTCTTCACCAATCCAGTCTATTTCTCATCTTTATAGCTGCAAAGCTTTCCTCTTCTTCCAGCTAAAGCCTCCCTTCCTGCAATGTAACCAATATTACTTCCCCTATCTACCCCTCACAGAAAAGAATATTCTGTTTCTCTCTCCAGGTTTTTCTATCTCCTGTAGGCTAATATGTCTTTCCTAATCCCTCACATTTATCCACTTCTGTGGGTTTTTTCTTGCAAAGTATTGCTCCCAAGTACTCACAGTATTGCAGGGCTGAGACAAAAAGAAATATTACATCTTTTGACACACAAATGTTTATAACTTGGATGCTTGTAAGCACTTTATTAGTTCTACCATTTCTTTAATAAATAAAGCTTATTTAAAAAGCTATGATTTTTTTTCCTTATTCAAAGAGATAATGTATTTGCCTTTTGCCAAACAGTGGCACCTCATCCATCATGCGCTATTCTCAGAAACAGCAGCTCACATCCATACTTAAACGTAAGGATTCAGAGTATCTCTAACAAGCAGTTCACTAGTACTTAATTTATCCAAGCTACACAAAGCTCCTGGGACCGCAGTGATTGATCGACTTCAGATGGAAGTCCGATGCTTTGGCAATGGCATTCCAAGCTGCTCTGGTAGCCAGCACTGCTGCATCCACCAGCATGGGGGAACACAGGCAGGATGTCGTCATGGGATCAGAGAAACACAGAATGGTTTGGGCTGCAAGGGACCTTAAACATCCCCTCATTCCAAAGTCCTGCCATGGGCAGAGACACCTTCCACAAGCTCAGGTTACGTCAAGTTTCGTCCAACCTGGCCTTGAACACTTCCAAGGATGGGGCAGCCCCAGTTTCTCTGGGCACCCTGTGCCAGGCACTCATCACCCTCACAGGCAAGAATATCTTCCTAATATCTAATCCAAACCGCCTCTCTTTCACTTTGAACCCATTCGCCCTCGTCCTGTCACTACCTGCTCCTGTAAATGTCAGCAGGAACCCCCCGGGCAGCCAGGCCCTCCGGCTCCCTCACGGCCAGGGCTGCGCCCCCGCCGCTCCCGGGGGTCTCCCGCCGCCCTACCTCATCCAGGTCCTTCGTCTGCTTCTTCGGCTGCTTCAGCGGCTTCTTCTTGCCGCCTGCAAAGACAGAGGAGACAGTGAGGGCCGGGCGGGGCCGGGCGGGCGGCACCGGCGGCCCCGGGCCCGGCCTTACCCTCCCGGCCCGACATGGCTCCGCTCGCTCCGCCCGCTCCCGCCGCTTCCGCCGCCGCTTCCGCCGCCGCCGCTTCCGCCGCCGGGCCGGGGCAGGTACGGGGCGCGGCGGGGCCGGGCTGGGGCCGGCAGGGAGGGGAGCGGCGGCTCGGCCGGGTCGGTGGAAGGGCTCTCCGGACGGGAAGGGGTCGGTCGTGCGGAAGAAGCCGGCTGCGGGATGAGGGTGCGCGGCGGCGCCTCGGGAGTGCCGGGTTGCGTTTGGCCGCGGCGCGGGACCGCTGCGGAAGGCGGGAGCCGCGGAATCGAGTCCCGCTCGCCACCGGCTCTGTGTGTGCGGCGGCTCTTGAGAGTGTGTTTGTCAGTGACTGCAGGCAGAGGAAATGCTTCTTGCAGGGGAAGCAAGGCACGTCATCTCAGATTAAGCTTTCACAACTTTCTTGTGTCCTCTGAGATCACGTTCGTCACAGTCTGTGACTGCTTGCATAGAAATTCTTCTTCAAATCTCAACTTTCTCTCTCTTCTTTCTCTATAGTCCAGTAGCCTGAATATTTGGTTAAGTTCTTCACGTAGTAATGCAATTAAGAGGGGAATTTTGCAGTCTGGAACAGATAAAATTGAGCTGATGTTTGTTGTGGCCTGCAATGTAGAAATGGTGTTCAACACTGTTAATAGCAGATGTGTGAGTGACGCTGGCAGGAGGGAGAACTTCCTTCATTTCCATGTTCTTGTGGCTTTGATCTTCCATATTGTTATGCTTGTAAAACAACTGATAAGATTTTTATAATGCCACTTGGTGTTATTATAGTTGTTAGAACTAGTCAGTAGTTAATGAACCTGTGGTGGCCAGAATTTTTCCAGCAGGTACAATTTTTTTTTTTTTTTTTTTTTTTTTTGTGGAGGTGCCTTTATTAACCACCTAAGATTAGCAAGGAAAGCTGTAGTAAAATAATTTAAAATACTATGCAGCAGTTATCAAGTGTTCTCAGGAATTCATGTTTTCATATTATATTAGTCAAAACCTAATATAGTCATACTCAAATTTCATATAAAACCTGACTAAAAAGTTTTCCTGTTTCTGGTTTTTAGAGGAATGGGCTCAGTAGAATTTTTAAGACCATATTTAAAAATCAGACAATAAACTATAACTAGCAGCCTGCTTTTGCAGCGTAAGCAAGAATATTAAGCTTATTTTAAAATGCAACACTGTATGTTAGAATGCTGTGCGTTCACTGACTGAGATTTTTCTACTCTTGTGGCTCGTCCTGGTTTATCATTTTGTAGGCAGTCTCATGGGAATACTTGTGTTTGGTTCATCACTTCCAGGTTTTCTCTCTGTCTTTTGTGGTTTTGTCATTGCATCCTTCAACACTTCTTGTGTCTGCAATGTAAGATAAAGAGAATGATCAAGCCACAATTCGTTTTTTATCAAGATTTTGTCCTCTCTCTGCCTTCTTTCCTTTTCTGTTCTTTTGCAGAATTGAGAGTACCTGAGGCACAAACCACATTGTGCAATCACTGCTCTGCTGAAGCACTGAATTTCTCTGAAGTTACTCCTGCTGTTACTGGACCTGCACATGATCTCTATTCACGCTGTGGGTGAATTAGTAATCAAGAAGCATGAAGCATGGTGGGAGTACCTCCTAACAGAAAATAGGAATCTGTGGCACAACTGCACTTTGTTGAAAATAGTGGAAAGTTCTCTAGGTAAGCAGTGGTGTTAAAGTAGCAATGGTTTAGCCATTCTTTTTTTAATTGATTCATTTTGGCACGCGTGTAGTTGAAGAGCTGTGAATCAGCCATTCTTCAATAACTTCTCTTCTTCCTTGCAACACTTTTATTTAGTGATTAAATTCAAGACATGGGGCCTATGAAATACACATCAAGTGTGTCCTCAGTGTCCTGTGGTCTGCAGTATCACCATTCATTGATGAAGTGGAGTCCAAAAGTGAATTTACACATGGTGAGGACTTACTGCCCATCAGCACCCAAGAGGCCCGAAGCCAAGTCTGCAGTGGAAATGGCCATGGCTCTCCTTCATCGGATCACAGAATCAGGGACTGTTATGGGAAAAAACTCCCTCCAAAAAGTGTCTGCAACATGCAGGAATTGGTGGGACAGATACGAAGAATTTGTTGGAATCAATGAAGTTCGAGAGGCTCAGGGAAAAGTGACAGAGGTAAACATGGAGATAATGTAGAATTTTTTAAATAATGGATAGAGCTATATGTAGTATAAACATTATCTGTGAGGTTATCCAAGGAGAATTATGTCTTTTTCTGCTTTGGCTGTCTGTGCAGGTACTGTGAATATGTTCTAGGCTATGCATGTAGTAAATAGAGCTTATCCCCTGAACTGAAGTGTGGTTTCTTCACAAAAGAAATTGTATAATTCAGCAATTTAGGTCTGTATGGTAATAAGTCTCTAAAATAAATGCTCTTTCTTCTCAGGCAGAAAATGTTTTTATGATAGCTCGAGGAATAGTACGAGAGGCTCGTGAAAATGTAGAAGCCCAGCAGATTAAACTGAAGGAAATTCGGGATCGCTTAGACAGGGTCTCTCGGGATGACACCCAGTATTTAGAACTGGCAACTCTGGAACACAGGTTGCTTCAGGTAATTTGTTGGTACTTAAGCATTGCTGAATGTGTTGAAAAATTGTGTGCTTTGTTTCCTTCACTAGTGATTGATTGTCTTTGTACATGCAGTTCAGTTCTGAAATAAGTGATCAGAGTTAATTTCTTAGGGTACTTGTTTTAATTAGTTATTATCAATGGTTTGATCCCCTGTGCAAATTTTGTATGTTAATGCTGAAGTAGAGTAGTAAGTTTGGAGAATAAAACTGAAGATAA
Source organism: Cettia cetti (assembly GCA_013401135.1). Classification (NCBI taxonomy): domain Eukaryota; kingdom Metazoa; phylum Chordata; class Aves; order Passeriformes; family Sylviidae; genus Cettia; species Cettia cetti. The sequence goes on along the minus strand of VZUI01019825.1, from coordinate 8,816 downwards.
TGAGCCTAGAAAATTAATAGTTGTAGTGGTGACCTGTACATGAGTAGTTAAGAAAAAGCTGCTATTCAATGAATTAACTCTCCATGGGATGAGAGAAACTCCTTTCTAGTTAATCCATGGAAATTCTCTCAGCTCCCTTCTGCTGGTGTCTGGAGAAATCAGCAGGGCTGAAACAGTGAACATTATGGGGAGTGAAACACCTTGCTCACTCATACCCATTTTATATCATCACATCATTGACTTAAGTAGGATTAATAAAGAAAATCCCACATTCAAGGGGGAATTTCTGAAACTACTAATAGATGTTCCCAATTTCCATTCCTTCGCCTGTGCTGGGGTTTGGGGGTTGGTTTGGGTTTTTTTCCCTTCAGTATAGACTTTATAGCTTCATGTTTTACCTTCTCTTCTCATCACCGTATTTCTTGCAGGAAGAGAAGAGGTACCGAGCTGCATATTTAAATGCAGAAGAATCTGAGAGAGAAAAATTCTCTCTCTTCTCTGCGGCTGTCAGGGAAAGCCATGAGAAAGAACGCACAAGAGCTGAAAAAACGAAGAACTGGTCTATTATTGGCTCTGTACTGGGAGCCATTATAGGTGTTCTTGGTTCCACCTATGTCAATCGAGTAAGGCTGCAAGAATTGAAAGTCTTGGTGCTTGAAGCACAGAAGGGCCCAGTAAATTTACAAGAAGCCATCAAAGAACAGGCCTCCAGCCATTACTTACAGCAGAAAGACCTCAGTGATGTCATAGAAGACCTAAAAAATGTGCTGCAAACAACAGCATCACGGGGAGTGAAAGAAGGGGCTTTGTTAACTAGAGAAACCAGGAATGACTCCATAAAAATAGATTCTCTTTTAATGCCTTTAAATGAACAGCTAAACTACATTAAACAAGTCAGTTCATGTCTAGGGAGTTTACAGCAGCAGTTTAACAGTCTGCAGGAAAGTATCGCACAGGTGTTGTCTGAGCTGCAGAGTGTCAAACTCGCCATCCACTCCCGACCTACAGAAAGAGTGATGCCAAGGCCTTCAGGGGAGGGCAAGGGCCAGGCTGCTGCTGTGAGAGATGTGATTTTGGAATTGTGTGATACCGAGCGGAGACTGGAAACACAAATCAAGAGAAGTTCTATTTACAGCACTGCACTGACATGTGCTATGTTTGCTATTACTCTGCCTGTACTCTATATCATACTAAAAGGGAACTGATCCCTAATTAATTGCCACAACTTATTAGATTAATAAAGGTAAACTTGCACTCCAAGTACCTGGAGTCCAAGTCCAAATAAAGCTGCTGTAGTGTTTCTCATTATGCCTTCTGTATATTTGAAAAACTTGAAAAGCCTTAGTCCATTACTGCTGCAGGCTCCATGCCAAGTCTCTGTCACACTGTGCTTTTCAACAAGCAAAGGAAACGCCACAATTTGGTCTGTTTGTTTGATTCACTGTTCCACTCTAGCTTTGTGTATCAAGACAGCACCCAAAATGCCCAGCAAGGCCCCAAATTGCATCTGTGAGGCCCAAAATAGCCCCCTTCAGACCCTGAGTTGTACCCCTGGTTGCTCCCAGTGCCCCACATCACCGCACAGTGGTCTCATTTGTTCCCATCACGGTCTAACCAATGGCCCCCTGTTTGCATCCCCAGTGGCCCCATTTGCCCAGGAGAGGCTTTGTAGTGTAATCAGGTACATATCCTGGGTAACCTGACCCACAGATCCCTGTACCCAGCCCCAAGCCACTCTCTGCAACCCCCAGCCACCTCCCAGACCACTTGAGATTCTGGAGTTCAGACACATTTATTGCTGGGACAGACATGTTTTGGGGTCTGACCCATGAACTGATGTCCCTCCATCCCCACTGTTCCCCTCTCCCCTAGGTGTGGGCACAAGGAGGAGTCTTCTCCAGTTGCAGAATTGAGCCAAGGTGATCCCCCAAATCCTGCATCCCCTCAGAGCCATCAGTGTTCCCATCACCTCCTTCTCCCATGAAGTTCTATTATATCTTCACCACCCCACACTGTGGCCACTACTGGACCAAGTGACAGAACCAGAGATGTGCAGTGATTTTCAGTCTGGAGGGGGATTTGTGATTTCCCGTTCCAATTATTCCTTTGCTCTGACATTGATCTAAATGTCTCATGCATAATTCTATATTTTGCTCTTCATTTCTTCATAGTTTTGCCATTTGCTCATTGACAAATCATTAGGAGTTATTTTAACAAACAGCTGGATGATGTATTAAAATACATTGAAGCTACACATGGTAACCTTCTCCTAGGATGGTTTGTCATGAAGTATCCGAAACATTTCTGAAGCTTCAGCTCTTTGCTATTGATATCTGCATATTCTTCAAGGCTTGCAGACAGGGAAAGAGGCAAAGGGTTCAGATACAGAGCTGTATTAAGTATGATTGTGTTTATTCTGACGATATAAGCCAATTATGCTTTCTCTACAAACTCCTTAACCCATCATTCTTAAGGTATTTTGTGGTTTTAGTAATCATCTATGGAGCAATCACTTTCTTATACTTGCTAGTATCTCATTGGAACTTTCTCCAGGTTTGTTGTATTGGGGTTTTTTCCTAATTTTGTCCTGCCTGGAAATTGAAATGCTACTCTACAGCAGGTGCTTTTAAGCCAGTACATCAGCAGTAATAGACACAAACTACTCCAAAATAATATTTGGAAAGAAGTGAAAGGTCCAGCTGACTGTTTTCCCTGGAAGGATGAAAATTGGCTGATTGAAGCAAAACACTTGACTGAACAGCTGAACATCAGTATCTGCGTGTGGCCTCACGCAAGGTTTCTGGTATGGCTCAGATAAGAAATACTTTTCGCCCTGTGATGGCAGCAGATAGGCAAATCCAGTGTGGAACTCCTGCTTCACAAGCAATTCTGTGGGACCTTTGCAGGCAAAGGAGCAGCATGCTCACTTCATGTTGTAATGCTTTTGTGTAAGCAGCTTGCCTGTCTGGTACACACTGCTGTGGTGGGACTTCCTCCTATTTTAAGAGAGTTTGAGGTTTTGATTATAAGCTGCTATGACTGCAAAATCTCTGGGACAGGGATGTGTGTGTCACCAACTTCATTTGGTATCACTGAGTGCTAATGACAATAAAGAAATAGTGTTAGGAATGATCCTTGATGATTCACTACCTGTAAGAGAGATGAAACTGCAAAAGGTGGTTTTGGGAAGTGCCACTGCTGAGATACATTGATTATTTGGAGTGTGAAGTAGGTAACAAACTTTTGTCAGGGAAGCGGTTTGATCTGCAGGCTTCAGAATTGGGATGAAAATTCCCATACACTTAGGAGTGTTTATACAGAACAGTAGATTTTTTCAAATCTATAATATTTCATTTTATGATTTCACAAATATTTTTACAGGTTATCTTTCTTGCAGGAGCTTGAAGAAAATCAGACAAATGTATAGTTAAAGGGAAAGGACTAGTACAATGGTTCTATTTGTAATTTTCCACACAAGTCACTGAGAATTTTGTTCTGGTTTGGGGTTTGGGGGTTTTTTCAGTTTAACTACATAAAGCTGCCTCCCCTTTCTATAACTGGCTTAATTTACTTGACATCACTGAACATTGGATTATATATATCAGCATGGTTTTCAAATACTGAAGTTTAGTCAGATAAACTTGAAAGTCAGGGCAGCACTCACTGAATTGTACTTGGTGGCATCAAAAAAAAGCAGAGGTCTGAGGCTAAACTTGTATACAATAAATGAGAAAATAAAGAAAAGGGCTGTTTATTTCTCTAAAGAGATCTGCTTTTTACCCATTTAAAGAGAGTATTATGACACTATAGCTTTAACTCTATGTAGAGTTACAGGAAGTCAGTCAAGGACTGCATGAGCAGTCAATGAACAGTAGCAAACAATCAGTGACCAAGGATTGTTTGAAATAACACCTGAAATTTGAGAAGAGCTAGAAGGTGGATGTATCAAGATGAAAATAACTGGTTCTTGTCCTTTGTAGAGAGTTTCGAAGACTCGGGAACAGATCCTGTGTGCAGCTGGCAGAGCTCTGTGTTACAAGTAATTACCGTGGCTCACTTAGTTCTGCTCTTCCTTGCTAAATCCTCCTATGTGAAATGACAGCAGAATAATTTCAATTAGGAAAAAACCCTTGTAATTAACTGTGACTATACAATAATTAGGAGAGAAGATTTGTGTATTCCCTCAATCATGGATTAATCATCACTCCATTGTGGCAATGATCTAAATGTGTAGCTTGGCACTGCTCTGAATGTGCACCCCAAAGCCAGAAGGTGTGGCTGCAGCAGTGGCAGCTGTACCTGAGCTGGCTGAAGGCAATATCCAGAAAGATGCTATAACATGGACTATAGGTATATTCTGTCCAGTACTTTGTGCAAAACCTTTGTCATGGTAACGCAGGCAGCAAATACATGAGTTTGAACAAAACCAGTACAGATGTACAGGGAGTGTTTACCTGGGCACTCACCTCAGTTCAGGTACATTTGCAGCAGTGATTTACACAAGCACATGACATCTCAGTGCATGTTTCCTGATGATTCAGCCAGGACTAAGTGAATACTTTGTTGCCTGTGCTTTTCAGGTCTATTCTAGTAAAAACAACAAAAAAAAAGAACCCTCCTGCATTCTGTTGTTCTGTTGCATACCTTTAGGTCATTAAAAAGGTTTATAATAGATAGTTGAGTTTCACTTTTGGAATGAGTAAATCATTCTCAGCACATCCTTTCTTCAACAATTTCTGCTTGCTAAGGCCTTTTGAGATTTGAATTCTTACCCTGTGAGCAAAGACCTTTCTAGGCAGGATGGCTCAGCCAGCCCTGTGCTCCAAATGCTCATCCGAGGGGGATGGTGGTTGCAAAATCATGTACAGGACTGGTGAGGCAGGGGATTGACTTGGGCACTGTGTATAGGTCAGAGGAAACCAGTGCTCATTCAGATTAGTTCCTCTGTCTGGCAACACACAGAAGCTGAGCTAGAGAGAACCTGGTAAGAGCAACAGGAAGCCCTTTGATAGATATTAACTATAGAAAAAAGGGTGGCAGTGGCCTGAGCTTGGCCCATGCTAAGCTATTTTGAGTTCTTACTGCTCCTTGAGAAACCACCAGTAACTCAAAAGCAAACAGCTTGTGGCTATGGAAATAACTTTGAATGAGGTCACTGCAGACTTCTAACAGTAGGTGCATTCTGAAGAGAAATGTTGCCCTTCCTTCCACTCTTGAGAGAACTAGAAAATGTTGCTTAAGAAGACAGGACAAAAGCAGTTAGATGTAGTGTCACAATCAGGATATTTATTCATTTAATTATTAATACTTGGGTTTTGAATGTTCCAACATTCTAGGATCCTGGTCAGAAATTGCAGGTACTCCTGTTGATTTCTTTGTATCTGTTTGTTTAGAAAAGATAGTTCCTTTCACAACATATCTTCTAAAAACAAATACTTCCCTCTTTGTGGAGCATAGGAGTGGTAGAGATGTCCTGTTTACCTCAGAAACAGGTTTGAGATTTGTCATAGGAATGAGGTTAGTGAGCTAAGAAAAGGCAGACAATGCTGGATTTGTCCATAATATATTTAGAACTGTATTTTATTGCCAGATTTTTGCTAGCAAGTTACATTCATGACCTCACTCATAAAGCATAGAGAAGTGAGATTTCTGGTGCTTGGCATTTTGATAATCTGAGAAGGTCTGTACTTAAACACAGCAGCAGAGCTCCAAGATAAAGGGATTGCCATGAGCATCCCAAGCTTGTTTTGCTGTGTTCTGCAGGGAGAAAAGTAAACCTATGCAAATAGTTGTGTGCTCAGACTCTCTTGTCTACTCCTGCAGGTTCTGGGGTGTTGGCTATTTTCTTGTACACAAAATCAAATCCTTAAACATCAACATACTTCTGCCAGCAGATCTGTAGGTGCCCAAATGACCATAACAAAGTCCTTAAAGCTGCTTCTAAATGTTCTGACAACTAAAAGCTTGAAAGGAATGGAGTCAGATATGAAGTAGGGTATATGTAGTTAACCTTCTGTTGGTCCCTGAATTACTGCTCTAAATACACTTTATTCCCAGAAGCTATAGACAGTATTCACAGATCCCTTGTGACTTTCTTAAACCGTCTCATCCCCTGCTTGGAGGGGAGGAAGAGTAAGAAGGAAATCAAAAGGAACATAAGCAGCTGCTAGCCTTGTGATTATCATAATAGTTACATAAGAAACTTAGCTAACCTGCTTAGAACCAGACATCAACAAGGGTTTTTAACTGAAAAGGATCCTTTAGGGATTTAAACATACTAAAAACAATACAACAAAACAAACCTTCTGAACAAATGGAAACAATTTTTTTTTTCATTTGTTCATCAAGATATTTGGTTTTTGTGACACCATTTTCAGCTGTATGTTTGAGAATTAGCTTTTTTTTCCAGGGTTTGATTGGTTTGTGTTTTTTTAAGAACTGCAAAATTTTTGTGCAGACTGATAAAAACTCTTCCCAAAAGGGGGAATGGTTAATCCCACAGTGGTTTTATAATACCCTTGTCATGCAGGGCTGTAAGAGGGGTGGGGGTGGGGAAACTGTAACATCCCTGAAGTGCACAGAAGCTCTTCTTGCCCTGCTCCCAAGGCAGGCCCTGTATACAGTTCCCTGCACCAACCCTGCCATGGGACAGAAGGAAAAGCTTCACCTTTCAAATGTGCTCTCATAGAGTTTTTTGCTGCTTTTCAAGTGAAGCTTGCAGATGTTTTTTACCAAACAGAAGGGGCTGCAGGTTGGGACTGGCTCTGGAGGAAAGGCACAAAGGGGATTAGTGCTTTGAGTCAGGAATGGGTTGGAGCAAAGAAAAGCTAGGATTTTAATTTTTTTTTAATGCTCTTAGTCACCAAAACTGGATTTTGGCGGATGCAATTTGAGTGCAGTTAAAATGTCTCTGATTAGAGAGATGATAATTCAGTGAGCTCTAAGCTAAAGAGCGATTCAGTGGGTGAGGTGTGGTAATACGATGGCTTTTTCTGTGTTGGGAGAAGAACGAGTAAGGGATCATCTCCTCATGGGAGTCCTCATGGGCTCTGCATATAGCAGGCTGCAAGAACTCTTCAGCATAACGAAGGGCCAAGCAGCAAAGGTCCAGAGAGACAGCCAGCAGTTGTCCCTGAAAAAATCCTTCCTCTGGGATACCATGGCCATGCTGCCAGATCCTGGGGACTGTTCAGCATCTCTAAACTTTCAGATGTATTTCTTCTTTCATAAAATTTGGGGGCTGGGCATATGAGAGACTGATGTATTATAACAAAGACAGTAGATGTTTAATGACGCTTCTGGACATGGGATTTGTACCAACTATGTCCTGCTGAAATGTCAGAAATGTCAGAAATGCACGTGGGAGGAAAGTCTGATTCGGACTTTCAGAGCAGCATTATGTCTTCAATGGAGATCTGTAGCTTCATCTCTAGCCAAAAAGGAGTAGTGATGGGCATCTCAGCATAAGGCAAATTCTGTGCTTTGCACAACCCAGGCCAGTGCACTCGTCTTCAGTTTGCTTTTACCTACAGCTCCTGAATCACTTCACATCCTCAGAGACATTTTCTTTCCTCCACGCAGAATTTGTGGCTGGGTGCTTAAGGCATAACTCCATCTTTTGTCTGGGATTGCTAAACATCTGGCAGTCAGCTCAGCAGGCAAATGACCAGTACTTACAGTCAGTCACTGCATGTATAGCAAGACAGTTGTTAGACTAACTGTATATTCGCTGATCAACAACACAACAGAGCACAGCACATCTGGGAAACACAGAAGTTACAGTGTGAGTGAGAAAAATGGGAGCATTAATTCTGTCCTTCTGTAGAGCTGTTACTGACAGAACTTACCCCTAATTCAGAGAGAGAATTTTATGCAGTCAGTTCTCAATGGCAAGAAATGCCTTTGTCTCTTACAAAGAGCACCAGCCTCTGCCCATAACTGGAGCTTCCAGCTTCACAGGAATAAAAATTTCAGTTTATATTACACATATCACTTCAGGCGCTTCTGCTTTATGGTGCTTTTGTCTCCACCGACTTTCAGCTAGAATGGTATGTCCTTCGCTGTTTTGCAACTAGAGATAACTATGCTTTTGTCACATTCTTCAATCTCCTTAATGTCCTGGTTCCCATATACGCTGCAAATTGGAGCTGGGCTGCGCCTAAGCCTCCCGATGCTCTGTGTGTACAGGGGGAGAAACTGGGTTTGCTGTCAGATTTGCTGTCAGCTTTTGCACCCTGTGCCCCGTGCCCGCTGCAGCTTCCCACTCACTCGCACCTCTCGGCTGAGGAGAGCCGAGCACAAAGGCTTGCCGAGCCTAACTGCAAAGTTACATTGCTACAAAAGCAGAGACAAGAGAAACGCTGCGATTTCTTCCAAAACACACAGCTTTAAGCACAACTCTCACCAGCGGCGCCGTGGACCCCTCTGGAGCAGCGCTGTGCACTCGGACCGGGCGGCAGCCGCCGCTCATTTTGGCGGCAACGTCCAGAACACTCGGCTTGCCCGGGCCTTGCTCGGTAAAGGCAAAGGCTCGTTGTGCCGAGCGACAGAAGCCCCTCGTCCGCCGCAGGCGCTCGGGATGGGGATCCCAGGCACGGCCCGGGGCGCGGAGGGGCCGCTGGCCGCGCCCCCCTCCTGCGCCAGCCAATGGTGTCTCGCCGCCGGCCGCGTGCCGGGGGGGGGCAGCCGGATCCTGCGGGGCGGGGTCGCCTTGGGGGCGGGGTCTCGGGGGAGCGGACGGCTGCTATTGGAGGAGCGCGGCCGGGGGGCGGGGCGGCCGCCGGGGAGCGGGGCGGGGCGGGCGCTCCGCGGCTCGG
>VZUI01019824.1:0-31760 GCA_013401135.1 Cettia cetti | reverse complement strand
AAATAAAATAAAATAAAATAAAATAAAATAAAATAAAATAAAATAAAATAAAATAAAATAAAATAAAATAAAAACAAAATAAAATAAACAAAACAAAATAAAACAAAACAAAACAAAATAAAATAAAATAAACCAGGTCTCAGCAGAACTCCTTTCCTTGGTTTTTCAACAGTGATTTTGAGACTTACAATCCACACGAAGCTCAGCCTTGGTTGAAGCCACCCCCATGCTGTTCTCAGCAAGGCAGCGGTAGACGCCCATGTCCGTGGGGACCACGGCGGTGATGATCAGCTGGTGACACCCCTCCTGGTCCTCATTGATCATGTAGTGATCATTTTCCTCAATGGCTTTGCCATCCTTGAACCAGCGAACCGTGGGCAGGGGCTTGCCAATGACGATGCAGTCAAAGCTCACTGGGTACCCGTCCTGGACCTCTTGGTTCTGGAGCTCGGTCATGAACATGGGGGCTAAAGTTGGGGTGATTGGGGAGAAGAAAGAAAAGCTTGGTTTTATCTAAAGGGGTGTTTTAGGCCTCTTCTGCCTAGACTTCTGGTTTCCAGTTTTTTAATTGCAGAGGAATATTTTTTTCTCTAGAAAAGAGTCAGGAGACTCCCTAGTACTATGAAGATGTTCCATCAGCGCAGCAACACCACAGCTGCCAACTGCTCCTCTCCTTGCCAAAATGTCTTGTCTCCCTCAGAACCATTCTAAAACCCACATAATTCATATAAGTACAATAATCATAATATTTATGGCCATGGTAGGTGACATTCCCAGCATGAAAAGGGGCTTCAAAATAAGTTAACTGCAACACCCTCACCAATGTGCTTCCTATCCCTCAAAATGAAAAAGAATAAATTTTTTTTTCTTAAAGTGCAAAGCTTTCATAAAAATATCTGCACCAAATTTAAAAAAAGAAAAATAAGTTGCCTGAGACTGAAAAAATGATATTGTGATCTGTTCCCACTGTCTTTTCCAAGGAATAAACAAGGTTTGCTTCCCCTACCTGTGTCAGAAGTCAGCAAAGGTGGTGGAGGTCTCGCTACTGGAAGTGCAAACTTCCCAAAGGTGGGAGGTGATGCCTTCCCAATGCGCAGTTCAATTTTTTTCGGGCCTTGTTCCAAGATATTGATCTCCACAGGAATTCCCAGAGCACCAAACATCTCCCTGAACCGCGTGACAGCTGTTTTGGCCTCAGACATGATTTCAAACTTGATGTAGATGTACTGGTCATCCTCACGGTACGTCTGGTGGTCAACCACCTCTACGTCCCCTTCATCTGCGCTGACAAAGAGCTCTTCCTCCACATCAGAGATCTCCGTGGAGATCTTGGCCCTGAAGAGTCTGTGGAGTCTCCTCCCTGCTTTTCGGAAAGCATCATCCAGCTCACTGCCAGAGGAGCTCTCCGTCTCGCTGTCAGTGCTCTGCTTACCCCGCTTCTCCTTGGGAAGAACTTGAGGTTCCTGAGTGCCAACCACCACCTTGGCGCTGTGTGAGACCTTGCCAAACTTGTTGGACACCTCGCAGGTGTATTTCCCTGCATCCTTCCTGTCCAGGCCAGCGATGATCAAGGAGCAGGTGCCGTCACTGTAGTTGTCTATGTGGTAGTAGCGACCATCCGAGAGCTCCTTCCCATCCTTCAGCCACCGGACGTTCATGTCACTCTTGCTGTGAGCCACACACTCCAGGTGCAGGGTGCTTCCAGGCTCTCCAGAGAAGTCTTTGAAGGTCTCGGTAAGCACCGGGCACTCTTGTTGCTTGATCTCTTTTCTGACTTTGTAGCCTTTGAAAGCAGCTTGGATCTTCACAGCTGCCTTGTTCATGGAGGGATCGTCTAAATCTGGCAGCTCTGGTTCAGCTGGCTGAGCAGCTGTGGTGGTCACAGTTGTCTCCACAGTGGATGTCTCCCACTGCTTCCATAGTTTTCCTGTGGAGGTGGACTGAGCCTTGCTGGTTACACTCATGGTCTTCTTCCCAGCTTTCTTGAGGTAGTTTACTAGGGAAGGAGTCCCAGCTCTTGACTCATCGTCAGAACTTGTGAAAGAGAAATCTGCCTCTCCTGTCCTGGCCAGCTCGTCACACGTGGAGTACTCCTCTGAGTAGTAGTGAGACATCTCTGCTTCCTCCTTCCTCAGCTTCTGAAGCTTCTCATCCTCCTCAGGCACCTCGCTGATGGAATCCAAGGTGGGCTCCCGGCTCATACGGCGTTTCTTGGCCAGGGCTTCCCACAGGAGGTGAAGATCTCCCTCCTGGGCAGCTTCGGGGGGCAGGCTGGGCTGGATGTGTCCATCCACCAGCTCTTCAGCCTGGCTGGCAGCGGGAGCTTCCCTGGCAATCTCCTTCAGCATCGACACTGTGGGAACTGCAGGGAATTAAGCAGATGAGAAGTTAAATATTCAGTTATTCAGTTATATTCAGTTATTCGGTAATAATATTCAGAGTTTTGAGAAAGCACGTGGAAATGTTCTACAGGAGAGTCTCAGTGGCATTTAACTAAGCATCATACTGAGAACAAAGTTTTACAGAATTTACAGAATCACAGGGTGGGGAAGGTTGGAAGGGACCACTGTATATCATCTAAGTCCAACCTCCCTGCCTCAAGCACAGTCCCCTAGATCATATTATTCAGCATCCAGATGGATTTTGAATATCTCCAGAGAAGGAGACTTCACAGCCTCTCTGGGAAGTTGATATAACTGAATCTGGTCCTGGTGAACTTGTCCTAGCTGACCACACCTTGAGGAGGAGGATGGATCACACCATTTTGAGAAGGTCTGTCCAACCTCAACAATCCTGTGATTCTATACCTGCACTTACAACACTATCAAACAAGTTGTTTTTTTTTTTCCTTGCACATTTAAACCCAATAAATAAATCTGCCCTTTTTAATGTCGCAGTTGATGAACTGGTTTTTAAGACTGCCAGTGGAGCCTGGAAAGCTATCCAGGCCCATCCTGGCTCCAAGGTGTACAGGGCTTCCCTATCTGTCCTGAATAGATCTGCAGTGTCTGTGCTGGGAGCTGAGACTCCCATCTCACACGGACACACCTGCTTATGATGTGCCTAAATCTGAAGGTGTCTGGGACACATTCACATGCCTCTACATGTTGCCCAGCCCCTTTTGAGATGCTCCAGATTGTCTGGGACATCCACAGAATACCCTAAAGCATCTCAAAAAGGCACCAAAAACTCATGTAGAGTGTCAATAATGTCACACCTTAAACATCTGTCTCCAGAAACTCTAATCTGAGCAACACAAAACTACCTGGGGTGCAGGAACATACTGGGCAATGCCAAACAGGAAAATAATTCCTTGTGGATTGTTATCATAGCTTGTAAAAGAAAATTAATTCCAGTCCAGGCTGTGGAGATGCTCCTGGATGTCCATACCAGACCTGATTTAACACCCCAACAATGCACACTTTGTACCTTCAAGACACAGGCTGGCAACAGATTTGACTTCAGGAGAAGCCATGCAGGTGTAGCTGTCCTGATCCTCAGGTTTAAATCCACGGATAATGAGGATCTGCTTTGTTCCATCAGAGATGATCTCGTACCTCCCTCCAGCTCTTATTTGTTCCTTGCCCTTGAACCAAGTCACTTTCTCCTCAGTTTTACTTGATAATGTGCACTCCAGACGAGCCACCCCTCCTTCTGAGACAGATCCTCCCACCAAAGGTTGGGTGACTGTAACCAGAGGCTCTGAAATTACAAAAAAAAAAGTGAATAAACACAAAGAACAGCCTATAAGACACTGGCTTTAAGACACTCCACTCCATAAAATATCCAAGCACCTCATCCATCATTTACAGATTTTTCAGCTGTTGTAGACAACCAAAGAAAAAAATTGAAAAGACTGGCTGCATCCAAAGTGTGCATTTCAAAAGATAATATCAAGACAACTTTCCAAGATCTCCCAGTGCTTAAACCAGCTCAATCTAAACATATACATGCAGAAGTGGTTGCATTTTCCACAATCCCATGTTTGTTTGCTGGTCTTCATTTACCCATCACCAGTGTAAAAGAAGTTCTACATATTTGTAAATCTTAAATGTTTTGAAGTGACAGAGTTGTGATGTGAGACAAAAAAGAAACAATAACTAGAACAAAAAGAAATGGTTCAAAGCAGCATTCATCTCTGCCTTAAAATTTAAATATATATATATTTATGCTATTTTAGGAAGAGTAAAAATTATCAAAAAGCATAAATAATTTAAAACAAAAAAATCTCTGCATCTTCTTTATTTTGGAAGGAGGTCTTCCAAGGGAATACTGTTTGAACAACCATGAAAGCCCAAAGAAAACCACAATAAATTCAGAGATGTTGACAGGGATGTAAAAGACAGCTCTGGGTTCCCAAAGGCAGCACATCCTTCAAGGTTACCTTCCTCTCTGCACATATCACCAGGTTGAGGGGATGGCTGCCCAAAATGCCTTGGGTTTGTTGTTGACAAACTCAGCATGAGCAGAGTCATTAGGGCTCAGCACTGACAGCAGTTATTGTTGCAGAAAAAAGTCATTGTGTGGCAGAACCTTAAGCAAAAGAGTATTTTTTATATCGTACTCATTTTGAGAAATTTAGATGAGTGATACCAGAGAAAGAGTTGCAAGAAAAGAAGGACAGAGACTCCCCATCCCACTCTAGCTTCCAAAGTTTCACCATCACACAGCAAAGGAACTTCTTTGTGGGGATTCTTGAAAACGATGTATAGAAAACATAAAAAAGGAGAAAGATGGGTGAAGAAGACAACACTGCCTGCCCACAGTCATGGTCTTGGTTACGCCAAACACATTCCAACATGCCCTTTTTCACTCATTCCATCCTAACTCCACCAGAAAAGACACTCATGGTGACTAGCCAACACATGGATGCAGTGCAAGAAACCCACGGGTGATGGGCCAGCACACGGATGATGCAGTGCAGGCTGCAAGACAGCAGGATGCAGTTTGGAGGAAGTCAGTGCTGAGAGCTAAAAACGCAGCAGGTTTTGTTCACAAAACCCAGAACGACTCTTTTATCCCAAGCTCTTCCTCCTCTATTGTGTTGGCAGCCAAGCACTGAAAGACATTGCACTGGGAGATGCCTGGAACGGGTGAAGAAGGCATGCCATGCAAAATGTGGGTTCTGCAGGAGCTTGCAGTCCTCCCTGGGCCTGTGTCCATCCTCACCTAGCCGCACCATCTGGGGGAAGTGCACTGCCTCGCTGGCCCCAGCTTTATTTATGGCCGACACTCGGAATCTGTAGGGCTCCCCCGGGGCCAGGCCATCCACCGTGAACTCCGTGGTTTGGATGAGGCCCTCGCTGCAGGACTGCCAGCCAACACCTGGGATTTTCCTCTCCACCTTGTAGCCCAAGATGTCCCGGCCACCGTCACCTGGTGGCTTGTGCCAAGACAGAGTGACGGAGTGGCTGCTCTGACTTAGAACTTGTGGCTCCTCGGGTGGCTCAGGGAGGGCTGGGGGCACAACAGAGGTCCTGTGATGTACGATGTGAGCAGTGGAGGCCCAGGGGCCTGACAGCTGCAGTGATACCCTTTTATATTAGGGTGAGAAAAACTTTCTTCCCATAGGCCTTTGCAGATACATGTTAATATTCCTTAGATTTCATTGTTTCATTGGTTAGTTAGGTTTATGTCACCCTGTTACTATATATGCACACCTGCCAGAATGTTCTTCCTTCCCTTGAACCCCATTGGGTTATTTTTGCCCCCAGACCACACCCCTGTGATCCTATTTGTCCCCCTGGTTCCTGGCCATCCCTCTACCCCTTTCTTCCCCATCCCTATTGGACCCTGACCTCAAGACCCCCCCATTTATCTGGTATATAACCCAGGATCCTTGGCCCATTTTTGGTTCTCGTCCCTGGTCTACATTCGAGGCTGTACCCATGATGCATGCACCAACAATAAAAAGAACTTGGGCTTCCAAACGGGACCCTGTCTCCTCACTTTTTCATCAGCCCTTTATTAGCAGAGTGCTCCAGCCCTGGAGGTGCTGGTCACTCTCAGGGGCACCCAGTAGCACGATGCTACAGTAACACTTCATCCTACAACACCCAAGAGCCTTCTACAAGCCGTGAGGGAGGAAGAGAGATGGACTGAGTGTTCTTGTTGTAAAGTTGAGTGTAAAGTCATCGTAAAGTCACAACCATGAGTACCTGTGCACCCCTGAATTATCCTTGTCTGCCCTGATCTATGCAGCCAGTGACAAACTTTCAATTTCCAACTCTCATCTCACATAATTAATGCCTTGTATTGTCTTTGTCCCACCAAGCTCAAAATCAGCACAATCAAGGCTCAAACATGCTTGAAATTTTCAGTAAAATTCCTTGATAATATGGAGGAATTATCAAGGAATTTTACTGATAATATGAGTCCATTTTATCAAGGAATTTAACTGAAAATTTCAAGTATGTTTGAGCCTTGATTGTGCTTATTTTAGGTCTGGCCTTAATTGAAATCAAGTTATCATGGGATTAAAGAATAACTCAAATATTTTAATAATGAGTCACTCCACTTCTGTGTAATTGCAGTATATGTCACAGCATCAGGCAACCACAAATAAATATGTGATGGGAATGATCTGGTCTCCTACTGTCCATGATCACAAAATAGTTTGGGTTGAGACCTTGAAGGTCATCTAATCCCAATCCCTACACTCAGTACAGTGGAAAATGTTCCTTGCTTACATTACATTTTGTCCTTAAAAATTGAAATAATTCTTTCAGTCATGAGTTCAGGACATTTGCGATGTAAATGACCTCCCATGATATACCAATCCAAAGAATTAAAGGTAAATATGGTCAACAGCCAGTTCTTTAACTCTGGATACCAGGAACACCACAAGACTACCACAGGAACAATGTAAAATCTTTTCTCTGTTGTCAGCCAAATTTCATACAGAAAAATCTGTCAACAGGAAGTGTATTGTATTTTCATTTTGAAGTTCATTAAATATAAGTAACCAAAATTAGAAAAAGCTGATTTAAATCTATCAAACTTTTTTTTTTTTTTAACTGTGATGGAATTGCCTGGAATGTGTAACAGAGATCCCTTAAGTCTCAGAAATCATTAGACAGAGACTGTCTGTAGTCTTTTAAAGCACAGATGGTCCATTAGTAACTCTTTAACATCTCAGCTACAGCTAAAATACATTTAATTATCTCGTAACCATCACTGGGATGGTGCTGTGTGACCACTGCTGGGTGACCCTCTCGTCCCACTGCAGGAAGGAGCCAAATCCTGCGTGCTGAAATGGACACATGTCATTTTCCAACCAGGGAATTAGGGAATTATCATCTTCCCTACTAAATTATTAACTCTCGTGTCTCTGAAGCAGCTCCATTGGTGTCCCCCATTTGAGGGTTTTAATATGTTACCCATTAATCTGGAAAATTCATTGCCTGCACCTGAGCTGATTAGCAGATTTCAAAGATTCCTCTGCTGCCCTGGATCATTTTCCCCCATGGACTCTAGCTCAGCTCCCTCCTGTGTCCACATTTGTAAAGAGTGAACTCTGAGAATACTGATTTTTGTTAGAGTTTACGTCCCATTTTACAAAAGACTGCACCTAAAGAAAGCTGGGGAGCACCTCTACCATCACTAGCCTGATACATTTTTCTTCTGATGAGGTGGATTACTTCTGGTGGAAGAATAAGTTGCCAGTGGTATCTTCTCAGCCTAAGAACACGATTTTGGGACATATGAGGCAAAGTGGAAAGAATCAGCACAAAGACTGGTAAATTCAATGTTGTAGCTCAATACCAAAGTTTGAGATGTTTTGAGTGCCCCTGGGCTGGAACAACACACACTTACCTATCACAGAAAGCTTGGCTGATGAAATGGCCTCCCTGGAAGCAAAGGTCACCTCTCCAGAATGATGAAGTTGGGCTTTTTTCAGAATAAGTTTGTATTTGTTTCCATCTGCTTGTACCTCCCAGTCCTCACCCGACTGGATCTCTATGCCATTACTGTACCAGGCCACTTCATTAACTGGCACAGTTTCACTCAGGACACAGCTAAATGTTGCTTTTTCCCCCAGAGACACTTCCACATCCTTTAGGGGCTGCAAGAACTGCAGGCGCCACCCTGTAGGTTAAAATCAGTGATCAAGCCCTCAGTTAGAGAAACAATCAAGAGATTTTGTGAATATTTGTGCTGAAGCTCTGAACAGCCAGGCCTTGAAGACCAAGGAGATTATTAAAAGGTTTATGAATATTTCCAGAACAGAAGGTTTAGAATCACAGAATGGTTTGGTTTGGGAGGGACTTTAAAGTTCTTCTTGTAACCCCCCTGCCTGGGGGGTAACACCTTCCACCAGATCAGTTTGCTCCAAGCTCTATCTAACCCATAAGTGGGGACTGATCTCTGCTTTTGTTCCCCACAGGGGTCTCCAGCAACAGCATAAAGTAAAAGGACAGAGAGGTAATCTTGTTGCTGATAAAACCCTCCTCTCTGAAGCCCTGAAGTGTCCATAAACACAACCAAACTCATCAGAATCCTGACAACCCTGAGACAGTCATCTGCTGCTAACTCAGTGCCAACTGGTGCTGCTTATAAACCATGCCACATCCTACAGAACGAGAAAATAAGGAAGTTGTAAAGCATCATCCATTTAGAGGTGAGAGAAATGGACTTTTTCAGGTTTTTGTTTTCCAGGGAAAACAAAAGGCTTTGGGATGATCTAATTTGTACCTTCCTGTATGTGAAGGGAGCTGACAAGAAAGATGGAGAAAGACTTTTTGCAAGAGCATGTAGTGACAGGACAAGGGGGAATGGATTCAGATGGACAGAGAATAGGTTTACATGAGATATTGGGGAAAATTCTGCCCTGTGAGGGTGGGGAGGCCCTGGCACAGGTTCCCAGAGAAGCTGTGGCTGCCCCTGGATCCCTGGAATTGTCCAAGGCCAGGTTGGACAGGGCTTGGAGCAACCTGGGATAGTGGAAGGTGTCCCTGCCATGGCAGGGAGTGGCACTGAATGGGATTTAAGGTCCCCTCCAACCCAATCCATTCTGGGATTCTGTGGGTAAGAGGTGGGCTTGGCAGGGCTGGGTTAAAGATCGGACTTGATGATCCCAGAGTTCTCCACCAAACTGAATGATTCTATGATTCTATGTGGGAAAAACATTTAGGTAAGAAACAAACAACAAATGCAAATTTTCCTTGCTGCTGCTCATCCTATTTTCTTCCCCCTTTCCAACCAGAAATTGAAAGTTTCCCCTGCCCAAGCACTCGAGTTACCTTTCACTGTGAGGAAGGCTGAGGTCACTGCATCACTGCACATGAAAGTCACCCTGCAGCTGTCCTGGGGAGTCAAATTCTTCAGCAGCAGGATGTGCCTGAGCCCATTCTCAAAGTAAACCATCTCAGTGTTTTCTGTGGTTTTGGCAGGTTCATCATCAATCAGCCAGTTGTAATTGTAGGTCTCAGGCTTGGAGAGATAACACTCGAACAGGGCTTCCCCTCCTTCCACAGCCTCCACGTTCTCCAAGCCCTGGACAATGCTGTTCTTGGCTAGAAAAGAAGGACAATTCACATTATTAATTATTTGGCTGCGTATCTCTGAATATTAGCAAGCCTCGGAGCATTGGATGATTCCCTCTGCTGCAAAGCTGGTGGAAAAACGTGGATGTGATAAACTGTGCTTGTAGGTTTAATTGTTGATTGCAACCACGCTCTTAACAAAATGTTATAATAAAAAGATAAAAAGACTGTTTAAAAGTAATGATCAACCTCTAGAATCTCCAGCATTTCATCTAGAACCTCTAGCATTTTACCCAGATTTCCTCCAAAAACCTGTTTTTTATAAATAAAGGAAAAAAGGTCATAATTGTATGAATCAGGCCAATATTCAATAGGAAGGCATAGCTCAGGAAAATAAAGTGTAACCAAATTCCTTTTGCCCTATGACAGGAAATGTTTCCCAAAGATCTCCCAGACAGCACAATTATCATCATGATAGGGGAGATGTGAATCCAGTGACGGCTCACGATAAAATCTTTTTATTTATCTCACAAAGTAAATGGAAGAGAATATTATGGCTGGCAAAGCTATAGTGATGATTATCAGAGACAATTCTGCCTCTAGAAAACACACAGAAAGTCAATTCTCTATTAAGATTACTTTGAATAATGAATTTCTGAATTATTATAAAAGCTCTGTGATGTTTAGGTTTATTTTCCCATGCTGTGGGATGAGTTGTGGGGTCAGAAACATGCACAGACCTCCACACTCCAGTCATGCATCAGCTGGCACCTGTACAGAAACAATTAGCTCGATGCCAAATTAAATGTGGGCTGGTGCATGTGGGTTTAATTCATGTTGCTGCAGGGATAAATGACATGCACAAGGGTGGGGACACACATTTACACAAATGACATAAAATGGTCAACATGATCTGTGTTATAAACCAAGACCCTGAGACATCCCTTTTTAGATCTCTACAGATCATCTGGAACCATGCTCAACAAAACAAAAATTAGTAAAAATTAATAAAATGTTAAAAAACCTCTAAATTGAGCAATTTATTTAATGGTAAAAGCAAACAAACATGCCCAAAAAACCACAAGCTACCAGATATTTATTAACTTATTACTAATTACAAGGTGCCTAGGGATGATGTGTGTGGACTCTCCATCCCTGGAAGTGTCCAAGGCCAGGTTGGATGGGGCTTGGAGCAACCTGGGATAGTGGAAGGTGTTCCTGCCCTTGGCAGGGGGGTTGGAACTACATGACCTTTTAAGGTCTTTTCCAACTCAAACCATCCTAGGATTTTATAATACTAAAAATAATCTGAATTTTGTAAGATTCATAATTATGGAGAACAATGAGGACATGGCAGACTTCTTAGAGAATGTATAATTTTTGTCAGAACAACCCAAATTGTTTATCTGTGTGCTTTGGAAGAGCTGGTTTCCCTAATTATGGAAAGCAGCTAATTGCTAAGCCTACCTCTTCTGGGATGCTTTTAGATTCTGTTCATTAAAATATTTTTAAATCCCTACAACAGAAAGTGCTTATCAATGTAGAAAATGTTATAACAAATAACGCCCTGTAAATAATGCCCTGTTCTTCTGCACTAACAACCAACTCCAGTTAAGCAAGAAGGCAAAATAGCCACAAATATTCAGAAATCAGAACCTGCTGTTGCTGATCACACCAATTTGTTTGGTAACCAAACCCAGGAATTCCATATGCAGCAGAAAAAAAGTAAGAATTTTTCATGTGAAATCCTAAATTTTTGTGAATTTTTGTATCTATTGTTCCTCAGGATCTCCACAAATGTGAGTGCTGAGTGAGGAGGCAATTCCTGAGGGATCAATGTCTGAAATAGTTAAATTACCAAGCTCCTTTACTCAGCAAAATGAAATGGAGTTCCACGCTATCCATTAGTTACCGGTTTTATGTCACGCTGTAAAAAGTGCTCTTTAACAGCAAAATAATATTTGTATTATTCCTTTAGACCAACAATACACCTGTGATTTTACAACAATTCAGCAGGACATCCCATCACACCAACATTCCAGCTCACTGCAGAAGAGGTGGGATGGCTAAGTGCTATAATTAGGCAGTTTTAATTAGAAATAAGATAATGCTGCAGTTTCATATTCAATTCCCATCGTTCCCCAACTATTTTTGTCCTCATTTTCAGTACTGGAGTGAACACCAAGAGCAGGTTTCTGATGTGTCCCTTATTGCAAAGCCTTGGCATGATTTTTCTACCTCTTTGATTTGGAACCCATGGTAGTCTTCCTCTCTGGCTGGAAGACCTCACCTTGAACATCAAGTGTAGCCATCACTTTAATGCCTTCAGCTTCACAAGAATAGATGCCAGTGTCTTCTGGGACCGTGGGGTTAATTTTTAGCATGCTCACATTCCAGTCCTGATCGATAATCACTCGCTGCCCATCTGCATGTATTTCCTGATCATTTTTCTTCCAGATGGCGTGCACTGGCCTAGAATATTGGCATATGAACTCTGCCGGGCCATCTTCATCAACAGTCATGTCCTGCATGGGACTGACCACTTCAATGGTGGGATCTGTTAACCAACACGTCAGGAAGGACATGCATTAGTGGATCCCCATGGAAGTCACCCCTTGGAGGGTTTTTGCCAAGCACAGAGCCCGTGGGGAGCAAGCAGAGTGACAGTGCAAGCAGGAGAGTGGCTGGGCATGCCAGGGATTAGCAGTTTAGTCTGTGCTTGTGTCAGCATCGAGCAGGGTGGAAGCCAGGCTGGTGCATTAGAACATGACCATTAAATGAGCCACCAGGAGTTAAGGCCTGTGCAGGAGCAGTCCAGAGTTTGGACTGCTGGCCCTCCCAGAGTTTCTGAGGTTTTCCAGGCTGGGAAGCACTGGGTGTGAAACGCTTCTGCTTCCTGAATGTGGAGCAGAAGTGTGATGCAGAGGACTGCAGTGAGTGGTTCCCTGCAACTCTCAACCTCACAGAGCAGTAGGAAAACACCATAAACTCTACAGGAAGCTCCTTGTGTGACTGAAATATAACTAATCATCAGAAAGGAATACAGTCCTAAAATGCAGACACTCATTCCTGTCCTGGGGTGGTCTTGGCTGTCAGAAGTCATGGGAGGAGCAAATATCCAGGAAAACTGTGACAAAAAAAGGGCTCTCCTCAGGAGCAGATGAATATTGTTTTGATTATTTGTGTGTTCCTCTGCAGCAGACACATTGTTTGGAGAAAAAAAAAAATAGGATTTCCTTTACAGTATTTTATGTAGAGAACACTGAGAGGTCATAAACCATTGACATGTCAGACTGAGATCCCATAAAATGCTGAGAGCAGCTAGATATGCAGCTCCTCTGAAGGTGGTGAGATCCATGAGACTGCTTTTAAGCACTTTTAAAACCCAAGCTCTACTTCTTGTGAGGCAGCTGTAAGACAAAGTAGATATATCTGACCTAAAAATAGTGTGAGCTTCCAAAGCAGCCAAGAGTCCCTCCTGAGATGTCAGACTGGACCATCCATGTACAAAGTAATGTGCAGGTCAAAAGGAAAAATTTCAATGCATGAAAATGGGAGTTTCTCTGAAACATCATTCTCAGCAGAATTACGTCAGCTTTAAAAATACAATGATAGGGCTACAAAGGGACATAAAGAGAAAAGAGAGAAAGCTGAGGTATCATCAGGGACTGGACACATTATCCTTGAGGAATCCTTCCAGCTCAGGACACTCTGTGAGTCTATGATGTCCTTATTCTTCAAATACTTGCTCTGCTCACAAGCCAGTTGGAATAACCCACACAGGATCTCTGCCTGGAAAGCTCCTCTTGAAACTGCTGCAGCAGGCTGAGGGTTTGGGATGCTCCTGGCAGACTTTGGGGAGCAAAGAGAGCTTTGCAAACATCATTTGGAAACTTGTTGCAAGGCTTGATCCCGCTCACTAAGGTTCCCTCTGCCACGTGTGTTTATGGAGAGGAGGCCTCCATGGAAGATCTTGGAGATGTTTTGGTGGCTGAAGAAAAAAGCAGGTGCCTGTGCAGCTGAGGAGCACAACCCCAACCCTTTCCATAAGATGTAGAAATGTGTTTCTCATAGCACATCACCTGTGGTGCTGGAGAAGGTCCTGGTTCCACTGCTCCCTCAATGATGGCCAGGAAAAGGACCTTGGTGGCCCTGTTCACCTGTGCAGGAGCTCTTTGGGGCTCAGGAGCCAACGTGTGCCCCAGAACCTGCAATTCTCACCTGCCCAGAGGAGTTAGAAAACAGCAGCAGCTCCTTCACCCCTTTTCCACTCTCCCCCCATCATCTGTGAACCATCACTCTGGGTCATGGAATGAATGCAGTTGTAGGGCAATGATGTTGTGAAGGCCCAGCATGAAAAACTGACATCTCACTTTTTGCAGAATAAATCCAATTACCAACGCCCCTTAAACCAGGAGAATGAAGCACGTGGAACAAAGTCAACTTGCTCCTTGATGAAGAGCCAGGCATGGATGGCTTGATAGACTGAAATATATTTTAAACAAAGATTTATGTTTAAATTTCTGGACAAAATAAAGTGTAGAAAATTGTCAGTATAGGGACAGTTGGAATTTTACAAGTGTTTCACCTTCTTATGAAATCAAGGGTTACTAAACACAGTGTGACTGAGGTTATCCCAATCCAGTTATAAAATATTGCTACTGTGATTCAGGTTTGCAATTCAGGAATCTTGGCTCCATGGAAGAAGCCAAGATTCCTGAATATATCCAATACATGTGTGTACCTGCACAAGCTGCGGGGTTGGACTGGATGATCTTCAGAGATTTCTTCCAAAATCAATGATCCTGTGATTCTATGAAATGGAAATTTCTCCAGGAACCCTTTAATTCACTGAGCAGAATACCTAACAATGTATTTATTTTTAATTTATGTTTTAGGCCCACTGGAATTCTTTGCCTGGAGAGCTCAGAACCAGGTTCTGTCTCTGAAAATGGACACAAACTGACACTGGACTCACAGGGTCTGCACACTGTGTTGTCACTGCATCATTCTATATCATGAAGAAGTGATTTTGCATTTTATCTTCCCAGAGAACCAAATCTCCTCATGTACAAGGGACACATGATGCAGAGAATTAGACATCAACCACTGACTACAATTCCATATTTTGGATCATTCCTGTTATGGCCCATTATAGCACAGGAGTAGATTTGAATAAAGATCTTTTAACCCTTTATATCTCTGTATATATCCCTTTTCCAAGCAGGGAATAAGCCTTAATTTTGCCTGAAAAATAACAGACCTTCCCCATGGCTATCAAGGGACTGGGTGTGAAGGAGCTTGCTTTATCAAGTCTGGAGCTCAGTGTTATTTGCAGCTTTTGGCTACCCTTACCAAATGAGAAAAATATTTATTCAACAGACCAGAAAGCTTTGCCAGTGCAGGGATGAGCTTTCAAAAACGACTCACATTTTATCTCTGTCGTACTGGAATGTCACACAGCCACTGGTTTCCAGGAACAGCCCAAAATCCTGTCCTGGGAACATGCTGTAGCCCAGCTGTGGAACAGCACAGTGGCAATTTTGGGAATTACCACCTCAGCAAGATTTTGTGGTATTATGGAAAAAAAAAAAAAAAAAAAAAAAAAAAAAAAAAAAAAAAAAAAAAAAGCTGAAGTGGGGATGCTACCACAGGTGTTTATGTTCATCTCTTTTTTGACGTGAGCTGAAAGCAGCAGCCCTGACCCTGCAACCCTCCCTCACATGAACCACTGCAAAAATCAGTGTGGTTGTCCCCAGAAGAATTCTGGGGTGAGAGTGGGTGACCTGCAGAGTGGGGGTTTGCAGGGGCACAGGAGAACCATGAAGGGATTTAGTAAGGGTAGCCTGGAAGGCAGAAGCACCAGCACATGGAGCAAGTCCAGAGGTGGCCACGTGTTTCTTGCTCACAGGGAAGTACCTTTGACTAATAATTTAGCTGAAGATATAAGGGACCCAGCTCTGAAGGTGACGGTGCCCGAGTCATGGCACGCCACGTCATTTAGGGTCAGAGTGTGGATCCTGCCGTCCTGCTCAGAGATTTCGGTCACCAGGTTGTTGTGAAGGGGGGTCCCATCGAGCCACCACTGCACGTTCTTCACCCCCGGGTGCGAGAGCTCGCAGGTGAACGTGGCTGACTCGCCCACAAAGACGTCTGTGTTCCTTAAACCAGACACTACCACTGCTGCTTCTTCTGCGTGACAGAGCAAGAGAAGGTGCCAAAGGAAAACAAAAACAAACGCGCACGAGATGCTCCCTGCGGGACTAACCCAAGCCCAAGCGCAACTCCAGGAGAGTTAAACTGGTACTGCTTTTCCAAGGGAAAAAAGAACTAAAATTTTCTTGAAGAGGGTTAGAAACCACCTTCCATCCCTCCAGCTGCTTGTAGGAGAAGTGTGTGTGTCTGCAAACATCATTTCACTGGGAGGAAGCTCCACTCCTTGCCCAGGTCATGCCTGACTCTCCTGTGTGTTGCAACCATCTGCAGAGGTTGTATGAGGCAGAGAGGTACTCAAAGATTTAAATATTCACTTGGGTGCTTTAAAGGAGTAATAAGATTATCAAGAATGATAGGAAGCTGCAATCAGTTGTAACAAGAATTTCAGTATTTTTATGACCACTGCTCCAAGTTTCTCAGCAGTACCACCAGCTGTTCTGGAGCACAGTATGGTCAAAGTAGTTTAACTTCAAAAGATGGGTCAAACCCCAGCCAGGTGAGTGTTTGTATCTTCATTGGAATCAGGAAAGAAATGAATGGACTTTCTGCTGTTTGGCCAGTTACTGTCAAAGATTTTGGAGTAAGAAACCCAGGCAGAAAACCAGAGCATTTCCACCACGTTTCACCACCTTACCTTGCACATACACAGACCCTGTGGTGATCTCGTATCCAGTGCTGCAGGTATAATCCCCACAGTCATCAGGTTCTACACCATGGATGATCAGCTCAGCTACGCTGCCCTTCAGCTTCACCTGGTACTTGTCACTGGGCTCAATGACCACCCCTCCTTTCCTCCACTCAACGGGAGCGTCCGGCCTGGAGATCTCACAGTGCAAAACAGCCGTTCCCCCTTCTTCAGCCTCTACGTTTTTCAGCTCTTTGTTAAACAGCACTGGCAGTACTGTGGTGGAGAAGCAACTGCATCAGTGACGGCGCTCAGAGGTGAGAAACCTGCTTGTAACTTCTCCAGCTGGGCTGTTCCCCCTCTTTCTGAACCACAGTTTGCCTGCAGGCCACTCGTGGAATCAGCTGCTGATACTGCAAAGGTGTCCAGTCCTGCTCCATAAAGGGCTGCTAGAGGTCACAGGGCCTCTAAAGGTCTTCCCGTGGCCAGACTCACCATTCTCAGTGTAAGCAAACAGAGCACACCACCAGTCACAACACTGAGAGTCAGAACCCTTTAGGATGGAAAAGACCTTGACAATCAAGTCCAGCCATTGACCCAGCACAGCCAAATCCGCCACTAAATCACATCCCCAAGTGTCACATCTACACATCTTGGAAATATCTCCAGGGATGGTGACCACACTGCTTCTCTGGGCAGTCTGTGCCCATGCTTGGCCACCCTTTCAGTGAAGAATTTTTTCTCAATATCAAATCTAAACCCCTGCTGGTGCAACTTGAGGCCATTTCCTCTCATCTTATTGCTTGCTACTTGTGAAAATACACCAATCTTTACCTCACTAGAACCTCCTGTCAGTAGTTGCAGAGAGTAATAACATCTCCCCCAAGCCTCCTTTTCTCCAGGTTAAAAAATCCCAGTTCCCTCAGATGGCACATGAGATTTTGGGTGTTTAATCTCTGAAATCACATGCTCTGAGCAGGAGTTTGTTATGGTGACTAAACCCACAATTGACAAGAGTGATCTAATCCAAAAGACAAAGAATCCTTAGCACAAAATTAATAAAACTGTAAAATCCCAAACCAGAGTTCTTAGTACCAAATGAATAAAACTGTAAAATCCAAACCCATAGAATTCTTAATACAAAATGAATAAAACTGTAGAATCCCAAGCCATAGAATCCTTAATACAAAATGAATGAAACTAAGTTTCATTCATTTTGTATGAATGAAAAAAACCGCAGCCACTGAAAAAGGCAAAGAGCCAAATTCATGGGCTGCTCAGGCATTAAGAGATACAGAAGATTGATTTAAAATGGATTTGTCCTAGGTAAAGTGAAATACTCCAGTTTGATTTCAGTGTCAGTGATAACTCAGCAATAAAATTCCCATGTGGATGTGGCACTTGTGACATGGTTTTACGGTGGACTTGGCAATGTTGTGCTAATGGTTGGACTCTGTGAACTCAGAGGCCTTTTTCAAACTAAATCAGAGAATGGTTTGGGTTGGAAGGTGTCTAAAAGATCCAGTTCCAACCCCCTGCCACGAGCAGGGAACCTTCCACTAGTCCAGGTCTCTCAGAGCCCTGTCCAGCCCGGCCTGGATGATTCCAAGATCCCCCTGGAAGGATGGACACAGCCAAGCCTTCTCCGCCCCCAAACAAGCCTTGTCCTACCTTTGACGTGCAGCGAAGCCGTGGTTTGCTGATCCCCCGAGTCACAGGTGTATTCTCCAGCATCCTGAGCCTCAGCCTGGTAGATGAGGAGCTCTGCCCGTGTCCCCTCCTGGCGGATCTCGTACTTGTCCCCGTGCTGCAGCACCGTGTCCCCTTTCCGCCACTCCACGCGGGCGTGGGGCCGCGTCAGCTCGCAGCGCAGCACGGCCGTGCGCCCTTCCTCCACCTCCTCGTTCTTCAGCCACTGCTTGAACAGCACAGGCAGGCCTGGCAAAGGGGGGAATGCAAAGAGGAAAAAACATAAATAATGGGTGAGGGAAAAATAGAAAATGGAACAATGCTTTATCGGTAAGGTGTGGGTAGAGCTGTTCGAGAAGTTTGTGGATAATTCTGGCTGGGTTTCCCTAAGGAGAGATTCCAGGAGTGCCAAAGTCAAACCTAGATAGAGGAGGAGGAGGAGGAAGAGGAGTTAATCAGCAAGAAAAATTTGACTTCTATGTGAGCTACCTTTCTCTCCTCATATCCCAGGCTTCTTTTCACAAAGAATTCCCAACTAAATTCAGTAATTATTACTGAAGGCCAGATAGCTTTCCATCCTTGAAATAAAATCACAGAATGGGATAAAATCACTCAAAGGGCACACAAATATATATAAAAGTATAAAATATACGTGCATGCATATATATGTATAAATACATATTAATATATAATATTAGAATATATTGAACATTCCATATGTGCTAAAATATCAGAAAAATAGAATATATAGAATATATTAGAACATAGACTATCAAGAATATGTAGACTAGTATAATAAAATAATATACAAAACAGAATAATATAGAATATTATATAAATAGTATATATTATATATTATTAACATAGAGAATGTAGATTATATTAGAATATTAGAATATATATATAATATATAGATCTGGAGTTACAATCCAAGGCTTCAGATCTTGCAAGCAGAGATCAATTATAGAATAATTAGGGACCTCTGGAGGAACCCATGGATGGTGATTCATCCACTCCTCTGGATCTCAGTTCTAATGTCTGACCGCCCCTTCATGTTAAAAGCTGGGGTTTTTCTAACTTGAATTTTCCTCACTGCAGCTTAAACATGTTGCCTCTGAGGCTTCCAAGAAACTTCTGTGTCTCTCTCCTCTGTAGATCTCCACTAGGAAGCTGCAGAGAGCAACAAGGTCTCCCTTCCACTTTCTCTTCCCCAGTTATCAAACACAGCTGCCCTTGTCTCTGCTTAATCTTGGATCCCAGAATGGTTTAAATTAGCAAGTACTATCATCTTTTTCCAAACCCTGCCACGGGCAGGGACACCTTCCACTATCCCAGGCTGCTCCAAGCCCTGTCTAACCTGACCTTGGACACTTCCAGGGATCCAGGAGCAGATACAGCTTCTCTGGGCACCCTGTGACAGGACCTCACCATCCTCATTGTAAAAAATATCTTTCTTATACCTAATCTAAAATGTCCCCCTTTTGGTTTAAAACCATCACCCCTTGTCCTATCACAACAGAGTTTGTCCACATACTTCATGTGCTCCAGCCCCTTGACAAACTTGGAGGATTCTGCTGCACTTGCTCCACTGATCAGTGTCTCTCTTGTAGTAGAGAGCTCTAAAAATTGATGTTCAGTCCTCTCAGCACTGCTGGGCAGAGAGGAAACCATACCTTTGACCTCCAGTCTGGCCGTGGTTTTGGCAGCAGCCGTGTGGCAGCTGTACTCCCCGGAGTCGGCGCAGTTCAGGTCGTGGATGACCAGCGTGTGCACCTTCCCCTCCTGCTGGATGCTGCACTTGTGGCTGGAGTGGATCACAGACGTGCCCTTCTTCCACTCCACGGGGACATCAGGCTTGGACACCTCACAGGACAGGTGGGCAGTGCCACCCTCCTGCAGCTCCAGGTTGTGCAGCGCCTTCACAAAGGTGACCGGGGCAGCTGTGGGGAGAGGGGACCAGCACTGCTGCAGCATCTTCACCCAGCATCACCCTCAGGGCAGAGCTGGGTGTCTGTGGTTACAGTCGGGACCAGATCGAAGAGGAACAAACAACACAAGGCATTGGCATGGGCCATCTTTCAAAAATCATTCTATGTATCTTTAAAAAAAGGTTTTTCAGAGGTTTCAGACTTTTTTTGCAAATAAGATCTAAAGCATCATAAGTAGGAGATTAGTCGAGAGCATATTCTTGACACTCTTCAGTATTGATTCTGACATATCATCAGCTGCTTAGTTGGATGGTCTTCAAAGGATGTTAATGTTAATTATTACATCAAATAACATCAAATGATGTTAATATTAATATATCAAATAACATCAAAGGATGTTAATATTAATCTTCGTTCCATGTACAATAAAAATGACTGGAATGACTGGAGCAGATATACCTCTCTAAATTGCTAAATTAGATCAACAGAATCTCCCAAAATTTCCAAGGCTCCCTAATCCCAAATACACCTCTCCAGAAGTCAAAGCAGTGCCTGCCAGTGCCTCTCAACCCCTTGTTCTGGGAACGCTGCTCACCTTCCACCTTCAGCTGTGCTGCTGACGAAAGCTGCCCCACTTTGAAACTGATGGACCCACAGTCTTCCAGGGTCACCTTCCTCAAGATCAAACTGTGACGTGTCCCTTGCACTCTGATCTCATTCATTTCGTTGGATTGAAGGGGAACATCCCCCAGGAACCACTGGGCATCCTGAGCTGTTTCCTGGGACAGCCTGCACTCGAACACCGCGTCTTCTCCTTCGTGTGTGGAAACGTCCTTCAGCTTCTCCACGATGGTGGCTGCTGCTTCTTCATGGAAAGGGCAACAGAGTTTGAGATCTACTTGCAAGTGATGCTTCCTGGGTTAAACATGTCGTTAGGCTTTTTCTTGACAGTGTTATGTTGCTGTTATTTGTGGCCCTAAATAATAAATCTGAGGGTGATCAGCTAGGAAGAGAAGGTTTATGGGGGCTTATAAAAAGGAGGAAGAAGGATTTTTTTTTAAAGGGGTAGAAAGTGATGGAAAAAAAGGAGAATGGTTTCAAACTGAAGGAGGGCAGGGTTAGATTAGATGTTAGAAAGAAATTGTTCCCTATGAGGATGGTGAGGCCCTAGCACAGGATGCCCAGAGGAGCTGTGGCTTCCCCATTCCTGGAAATGTCCAAGGCCAGGCTGGATGGGGCTTAGAGCAGCCTGGGATAGTGGAAGGTATCTCTGCCCATGGCAGAGGATTGGAAACAAAATATCTTGAAAGTCCCTTCCAACCCAAACCATTCTGTGATTCTATGATTCTAAACTCATGGAAACTCATGGAAATGTAGGTACACAGGCATGTAGCAACATATTACAGTGCTACAGATGCACGATTCGTGTCTGCATGTGCATTATGCACACATTTATATGACAGTCTAAAAAGTTATACTGTGTTGTATGTATAATAAACATTTAATATGTGTATAATCATAACCTGTGCAATGTGAAAAAATTGTCAGATTCCCACAGGTAGAAATTAATTATCATTAAACCACAGAATCAGTGACTAAAGATCCATTTGTAAAGGCCACATTCTCAGCCCTCTGAAACCTCTCTCATCTCTGAAAACCCCGTGGCTCTCCTTGGGCACAGGACAAGGTTTAGCTGCCAAATTACTCACTCCTGTGCCCCTGCTGTGGTGCCAAGCTGTGCCCAGCCCTTCCCCATGCAAAGCCCCACCTTTCAGGTGCACTGCTGCCGTGGTTTGCTGGTCCCCTGTGTCACAGGTGTACTCCCCAGCATCAGCTTCACTCAGGTTGTGAATTGTCAGCTCGGCCAGGGGCCCCTCCTGACGCATCTTGAATTTCTCACTGGGGCGCAGCACCGTCCCCGCCTTCCTCCACTGCACCCTGGTGTTGGATTTGGAGACCTCACAGCTCAAAGTGACAGTGCCACCTTCTTCTGCTTGCTGGCTCTTGAGTGGCTGTGTGAAAGTGACTGGAGAAGCTAAATCAAGAAAAATCAGAGGGGGAAAAATATCATGTGTCATTGCTGGCTGTGTAACTAAGCCTTGAGTTTGGTCAAACTCTGGTGCCATCCTAAATTCTAACTAACTCAATTCCAAAGTTAGTTTAAAAATAAGACAAGGAATGACAGACAATGCTGGATTTCCAGGAAGCTCTAAGCACTCTGCACTCCAGAAGAATCACTGGACACTGCATGCACTGAGCACCTCAAGGATTATGCTCCTTCTTGCACAGGAAAGGTCATGGATAGAGA
Organism: Cettia cetti; assembly: GCA_013401135.1. Taxonomy (NCBI): domain Eukaryota; kingdom Metazoa; phylum Chordata; class Aves; order Passeriformes; family Sylviidae; genus Cettia; species Cettia cetti. The sequence goes on along the minus strand of VZUI01019824.1, from coordinate 9,509 downwards.
GTTTGAGCATCTCAGTGCAGGTATCTCCAAATGGGTTCCAAAACCAGACCTCAAAATCCTACTCCTGATATCCAAGTTCTTGTGGATTCAGGATAGGATATGTAGAAACATCTTTCTATAATATTCCTTATTAAAATTCCTTATAAAAACTCATAAAATTCCTTATTAAAATATTCCCTATAAAACTGGACCAGCAGAGAAAAGAACCTTGGCAGTCTCTGTGCTGATGGTATCACTGGTGGCATTTTGATAGGAGGATTTTAAAGTGCCACATGTAGAAGTTTAGCTCCTCAAGTCCAGTTCCCTGGAAGAACCTTGGTGTTTCCACACTTATTGGTACTTGTATTTATATTTATATTTATACCAATTCAGCCAATTGGCTGAAAATATATATCTTAATTTTATATATATAATATATATATTTATTATATTATTTTTATAATTGTATTTATATTTATATTTTATTTTATATTTATGTGTATATATTTTATTTATTTATTTATTTATAAATAAATAAATATCTTTTTGAGCCAATTATCTCAACTGGTATTTATAATGTGACTGCACAGGCTTCCTCAGCTTCCTGGGTTTGGAATTTTTTTCAGGGAGTGCTGGAGTGGCTGAGACCACACACAGAGACACAAACTGGCCAACACCATCAGAAGACCTGCTTACAGCACCAATATTCTGGCATCCTTGAGTTGTGGAGTCCTGGAGTGTGACTACAGGAAAGTGTGTGCCCTTCATGGGAGGGTCCTCAGGGATATTCAAAAAGTGGGATTAAACAATATCCTGGCTCATCTTTGTTTCACCTGATCATGTGTCTCAGAAAAAGTCACCTTAATATTGTATCAGATCAGATTTGAAAGAAAGTTATATTGTCACATTACACATATTTTAAAGATCCTTGGCACTAGAAGCATTTAAGTGCCTTGCTCATTAGCTGGAGTTGTGTCCAAGTTTGAACAATTTCACCTGGATCACCATTTTTCCAGGCAGAACTACAGCTCAAAGGATGATTAGGCTTCAAAAATGGTGCTATCTTAATTTTAGCTCCAGCCCTGGTTGTCTGAGTGACCAGAGAGAGGCCATAGGGTCTCAAAGTGTGGAAGTAATTCCTGCACTTGGGTCCCTGCATTTTCTTTGCTAAAGACACCACAGGACTTCCAAAAGCAAAAGGACTCAGCTGCTTTTGACAGCACAGCACATCTGAAATCAAGGACAGTAGAAAAAAATCCTCTTGGCAGAGCCTAAGGGAGTGGAGCAAGTTTCTTATCTCAAAAAAAAAAACAAAACAAAAAAAAAAACAAAAAACCACCCAACACACTCCACATTTAACAGTCAAAGTTGTTTGTTGATTTCCTTTATCACAGGTGTATTTGCCAGAGTCTTCTAGTTTTAAGTGATAAATTTTTTAAGTATGGACTGTTCCTTCTTGCCTGTTTTCAAACTTGGAGCTTGAAATCAACTGGGAGCCCTTTTTCCATTTCACATCAGCACTGGGCTGGGAGAGCTGGCAGCAGAGGACAGCTGTGTCCTCCTCCTGCACTTCCCTGCTCTGCAGTTTCTCCTTAAAGACTGGAGGTGGCACTGAAATTACAAACAAAGCAAAGAATTTCTTTGCATTGCTTTCTTTGCTTTGTTTTCCTGGCACCTTTGTCTTTTTTCCTGCAGCATTAAATCTACAGCTGAACACTCAATAGGTTGAGTATTAAAAAAAAATATCCTCTGACTTCTATATTTTTAGTCATGGGTTAAAGGAAGCTTCTAAGAGGGAAGGATAAGGATTTTGGATGGGGAAAGAAAGGAAAGAAAGGAAAGAAAGGAAAGAAAGGAAAAGAAAGGAAAAGAAAGGAAAAGAAAGGAAAAGAAAGGAAAAGAAAGGAAAAGAAAGGAAAAGAAAGGAAAGAAAGGAAAGAAAGGAAAGAAACTTGAGCAACCTGATCTGAGTTGAAGGGACTGGACCAGATGGCTTTAAAAGGTCCCTCCAAACCAAAATTATTCTATAATTCTAAAAGGGGTAGTGGAAGCAATGAAAATTCCAGGTCTATCCATCCAAGCAGTGAAGCCAAGCTAGGAATTTCTCTGGGAATCAGTGAGCTTTGGGAAAATGGTGAAATATCCCGTTTTCCCATGGTGATTGTGTCACAGACTGTTTGCACCACAAGCACCCCCAAGACACGAGGGGTGAATTATGGCCTTGAATTTGCTGCCAGCAGAGGCAAAGCACCCCCTGATGCCACTGATCCCACTCCACACCGCAGGCAGCCCTCACCTTTCACCGTGAGCTCTGCCGTCGATGTGTGGGGCCCCACCCGGAAAGTGACAGTGCCAATGTCCTGCTCAGTCACCTTCCTCAGGGTCAGGGTGTGGATCTTGCCCTTCTCCACTGAGATCTCATTCATTTCGTTGTTCTGCAGGGCCACGTCCTGCAGCTTCCATTCCACGTCCCTGGCGTTCTCGTGGGACACCTGGCAGCGAAAGGTGACATCGTCCCCTTCAGACACCACCGCGTCCTTGAGGCCGCTCACGATGGTCACGTCAGGCTCTGCAAGGAGGCAGAAAAGGGAAATGAAAGGGCAAACATGGATCAAATCATGGAAATGATGCCTTCAGTTTTAACTTCCACAGATTTCAGACTCTCTGCTGCCCAGGGAGCAGCTCTGAGCTCACAGCCAGGGTCACCCAGCTCTGCACACAGCACTGACACAAAACAAATCCTTCTCCTGCTGCACACCAAGGACAACTGGGACAAGTTTCCAGGCCCCAGAGCACAAACAACGGTGGCTGAAGGGAGAGAACAAGAAGGATGGGACTGCATCAGCTGGAGCTGGGATTGGACAATCCAACCCCAAGGTGCAAATGGAGCAAAACTGATCCAAGTGGGAGACCTTGTGACTGTTTGTCCATTTTGTGTCCATTTTGTGTCCAGCTTGGGTGTAGCCCTGTCCAGGCTCTTGTCCTGTCCAAAGTGTCCTTTAAGACCTTTCAATAAGCATTTACTTTACTCTCTAGCTCTGTCCAGTCTCTGCTTCATCTCAGCCTTTCTAAGGCATCAGAACCAGAATAATGCAGGCTGCAGTGGATTTTGGAAGTCACCAGTGGCAATCACTGCACAAAGCAGGCCCAGGTTGCTCAGCACCTTGTCCTTCAAGGACCTCCAAGCATGGAGAGAGCAGAGCCTCTCAAACCACATTTCAAATTCTGCTTTCACTGTGACTAAGTCATTAAAATGACTTTTGAATAGTGGCTTTACCACTTGTCCTTGCTAAGAAACACATTGCATTTTTTTAAAAATTATGTTTGATTGGGTGAAAAAGACACGAATGCTGGATGCCAAAATCAGGATTTTGAAATTTGTTTCATTTACACTTGTACATCTTCACAGGATTATGCTAGGGCCTGAGCCTCTCTATTGTATTTCTGTGTACAGATTTGCATTTACTCCATGCTAATGCTCCAAACTGGCTGAAGCCCTGGCTGGCTTTTTCCTCCCAGCAGGACTCACTGGTTAATGTGAGCACAGGGGTTCTGCACTGCAGTTTGCCTGAGTCCTGCTTCTTGGACAGCTGGGTACCTGTGCAAGGATCATACAGACAATCCCCAGCAGGGATTTACAGAAGCTGTAAATATCCCAAACACTCTGGGTAGTACCGAAGGAATCATAAAATCACTAAGGTTGGAAAAGACCTCTAAAATCACTGAGTCAAACCATTCAAAAAGCAGCCCAATCTCCCTCTGAGCAAGCACAGTGGATATTCCTACAACTGAGGTCACCATCTGCATGAAAAATGGTTCAGCTGCCTTTGATATGCAGGGGATCTACTACGTGGAGTAGCCTGTGGAGATGCTGGGGGTGTTTGTTCCACACCAGTGGTCCAACCTAAGCTCTGCAATGATATTAAGGCCAGATGCAGCTGCAGTGTGCTGCAAGCTGGGGCTGGACCATCTGTTCAGTCTTATGCACATGATGTAAGCAAATATTTCAAGCCATGAGTCACAGATTACAGCTGCCTTAGCCTCTCCTGTCCACCAAGTCAATCTTTGGTGCATCCACTGATCATAAGTTTTTATTTTTTTTTTAATGATACCCTTCCTATGCTCTGTGTTGATCACAGTAACTCATTTTATGCAGTGCATGTGTATGCAACTCCATCATCTTGCAAAATCTCAGTTTCCTAAAGGGAAAATCTCCTTGTTCCAACAAAGAAGTCTTGCCTTTCACAGTGAGTTTGGCAGAGCTTGTCTGATCTCCAGCCTTGCAGGAATATTCTCCAGCATCCCCAGGCTGCAGGTGGTGAACTCGGAGCTCCCGGAGGGTCCCCTCCTGCCACATTTCATACTTGGAGCTGGAGTGCAGCAGGACTCCATCCTTCCTCCACTCCACTTCTGCCTTGCTGAGGGAAATCTCGCAGCGCAGCCTGGCTGTTCCTCCCACCTCCACCTCCTCGTTCCTCAGCTGCTGCTTCAGCTGGGGTTTGATGGCTGTAAAAGGAGAAATAAATAATACATGAGCTGTTTGCTTGAATGCCAGGGCTGCACAGCTCAGCACAAGGCACCTGGGCTCTGATGATGCAGAACAATTTTGCATTAAATGGTGATATGATAATAAAACCTTTTTTTCCCCCTATAAACAGACCTGTATTGTGTACATCCAGAGGACCAAAAAGTTCCCCAAATATCTTTATATCCCATAGATTTCAAAGTACTCACATCACATTTTTATGCATTTTCTCAGCATGTTGGCTACTCCAACACACAAAGGTTTTGAGTAAACAAAATCTGGCACTTTCTCTTTAAACCAGTGCAAATCTGTTTGCTTTTACAGAAATGCTTCTGATTTTCAACAGCTAAATAATGTAAAGCTTTAAACTAATTTCTGATTTCTCAGTTGTCTTTTCAAGACCCAAATCATCATCAGTGAGTCCTTCCAGATGATGCACAAATGGACATTTATTCAAGTGGAGCATTGAACAGCTCAGACAACAGCTTGTCACTGATGGAAACAAGAAGGAGATATCCATGGGGTGTGTGTGAGCAGTTGGAAAAACAGAAACCACAGTGCCTGTGGTTCCAGTAAAAACACTACTGTGAGACAGGTAAAGCAATTACTAGGCTCTTTCACCCATAATTGACCCTGTGGCTGCTTTTTGAGTCAGAGTCAGTAAAAATAAATTGTTTGAAAAGTTACAGCTTAGATCAAAGCCACAAATTCCACCCAGCTTTGAGACAATCACAAACATTTCATAGATGGTGCTGGGGCCGTGTTTGAGCAGGGAGGTTGGACCTGTGACCCATTCTGTGATCAATCACAGACATTATTCCTGGTTTGGTTAAACACAGCATTCTCAGGATCTTCACAGGGAGACTAAAAATAGCAACCTCAAAGTGCTTTTTTAAAATGATGTGTGATTTTGCTATTGATTCAAGTGAGCCAGAAAAATTGCAAAGTGCCAAAACAAGTTTTGTTAGTATTTCAAAATCCCCATGGCACAGAATTTCTTGCTTTTATCATATCAGAGGAAGGGGTCAGTGCACTGCACTCTGTGCTTTACAGGCTTAGACAGGAACCCTGTCCCACCAGATCCACTTCTCTATACTCTGTTTTATGACTGAGCAGCTCTGTTCCTCATTATCTCAACTTTTGGATTAAACATCATTCACACAGTTCCACCAATGCCTCTTCTCCTCCATCCCAGGTGGGTGCAATGCTAACCATTCACTCTGAGGGCTGCAGTGCTCTGCTGGTCTCCCGTGTCACAAGTGTAATCAGAGGCATCCTCTGGCTCTACATTATGGATCACAAGCTCAGCTGTGTGCCCACTTAGTTTAATTTGGTATTTTGCACACGGGAAGAGCTCCATGGTGCCCTTCCTCCACTCCACGGCCGCGTTATCCTTTGTCAGCTCGCACTGGAATTTCACCGAGGATCCTTCCTCTGCCTCCTCGTCCTTGAGCTGCTTTTGAAAAAGAACTGGCAGAGCTAAAAGAGAAAAGAAAAGGATCAACAGGATCTTTTAAGGAAGCCTGAGTCAAGTCCTGGTTAACAGTGAGTGACTCTTGGAGAACAGGATACTCTGCTTTTCACTGTGATATTCCTAGGTTGGATCCATGTTTTCTAATTTTCCTGGCACAACTAGGAGATCTTGCTGCATCAGAAGAAGCCATCTGCATCCATAACATTTATTTCCTTTGCTCCTTGACTCAAATCCTTCCTTGTGGTGAATTCATTGAATGATTTTATCCCTCAGTTGATCTAACAATGATCCCCATAGCAAAGAACTTCAAAACTTCGTGGACAGCCTTGAGAGGTCAGGGATGTTGTTGTCTGTCTTCTTACACAATTTGAAAGAAAATATCCTTTTTAAATATTCAAACAACATGTCATGTGAAATGTCCACAGGCTATGTTAAATCATTGCTTTTCCTTTTATTTCTCCTCAGGCACAAAGCTTGAAAGTATTTCCTATTAGAACCCAAAACTCAGAGTACTGGAAAAACAAAGTATCATCCTCTTCCATTCTCATTAAAAGTAAAAAAATCCTAATACATCAGATGGAAAGGAAGATATTCATAGAGAATAAGAATAATTCACTTAAAAATACTCTTATTGAAATGGTTGCTTTGCCTGTTGGAGGAACCTATTCCTTTAGGAGTCCCTCACACCACGTACCTTTCACGCTCAGAGCTGCCCTGGTTTCCTGATCCCCCGTGTCACAGCTGTATTCTCCTGTGTCTTCTAATCTGAGATTGTGTATCAAGAGCTCTGCCAGGCATCCCCTCTGCCTCATTTCATATTTCTGGCTGGGCTGCAGCCCCACGCCTCCTTTCCTCCATTCCACTGCAGCATTGGGTTTTGACAGCTCACAGCAGAACGTGGCTGTGCTTCCTTCCTCAAATTCCTTATTTTGTAAAGGTTGCTTAAACGTGATGGGCAGCGCTGTAAAATTTGAGAGGAAAATGTTTCAAGAGTGTTTTAGTGAAAGAAGGATCCAGCCCCACCATCATCCTTCAGGTATGGCTTATTCTAATGATTCCATAATCCTGGAGATGCAGCTCTCTGTCTTGGAAGAATCTTTCTTGAAACACTAAGAGAACCAAGAGCTGAGGACAGGCAAAGTTAAGAAAGATCTGGTCTTAGTGGTCAACAGAATGGCCTGGTTTGGAGTCTGATGGAGTCAGACTTTCCTATGGAAGAGTTTCCATGCCAGCTATGGATGCTTTAGGCAAAGATCACTGGGAATGACCTCTCTTACACAGATCCCTCAATAGACCTCTGTGAGTTTGCAATATAAACAAAGAGAATTTCTGCCCCAAATAAGGCTTCTATCAACCTGTAAAAGATCAAGTTACTATTGCTCTCTTGGTAAAAGATCACAGTGGAGCGATAAATGGGAAAGGAAATCCAGATTTCAGTTAAGGCCTTGCTCTGGATGGTAGAAAGAGTGAGGGAACACAGGTATGGATTCAAGTTGTCAGCAGCCAGCATTTGCACCTGAAGTTCAAAGCCTCCAGTAACAATACAGCACATTCATATGTCATAGAAATCCCTTATCCCCTAATTGGTGCATCTCTTACCATCCCAGTTAGGCATCCCTTATCCCATTCCCACATCCAGCCACACTCCCTGCACTCAGGACAGGCTGGCTCAGCATATTTTTACATCATTACAACACTCAAGGCCAGCTTGGTTGAGGCTGTGAACAACCTGGTCTAGTAGAAGCTGTCCCTGCCCATGGCAGGGAGGTGGAATGAGATGAGCTTTAAAGTCCTTCCCAACCCAAACTATTTTGGGATTCTGATTTAACTGCTTTCACACCTCAGATGCTGCAAGAGGAACCTTTCTACATTGCTGTTTGCCATGCCCATGAAGAACATTTATTCTGGTGTGGACCAGCAGCAAAACAAATCAATGGCTGCAGAAAACAGCAGGAAAAGCTCCTTCCACTCCACTCCTATGGAGCCAAGGGTCACCACTGCCTACCATGCACGGCCACCACAGCTGCTGTCCGCTGGTGTCCGGAGTCACAGGTGTAAATCCCTGAATCATCCAGTTCCAGGTCATAAATGACCAACTCAGCAGCACAGCCCTGCTGCCTCATCTCGTATTTCAGGCCAGGGTAGAGAGTGACATCCGCTTTCCTCCACTCCACTGGAGCCTTGGGTTTGGTCAGCTCACACCTCAGTGTCGCCGTGCCACCTTCTTCTGCCTCGGTGTCCTGAAGCTCTTGTGTAAAAAGGGCTGGTAGGGCTATAAAATAGAAATTTGGTTTGGACCTGCAGCAACTGGGGCTTGGGAAAAAGGAAGTAGAGGGAAAATGAAAGCATCAAAAGAGAGGTTGTTTTTTTTTTCCCAGATGTCTCTTAAACCTCAATGTTCTAGATTCCAACCATGAAGCTATTTCCCAAGAGAAGTAATAGGGATAGCTGCAGAGCAAGAAGATTACAAGAAGTTACATTTGTCATGAAATATATAGACCTAATCTAGGATCTAAAATTAGAATATAGTGTTCCTACTGTAAAAGTAGCCAGTGTGCTGCCCTGATCACTGAAGGAGTGTTCTGAAGATCAGCAGGGAATTTTCAGAGTTCAGATTCCCTCCTAATACAGAGACTTGCAAGAGTTCATACTCCCTCTTAAGGCAGGGAATTTTAAGGGTTCAGATTCCCTCTTGAGGCAAGCCACTTGCAGGAGAGATTTTGATTATTCTGACAGCAAAATACAAAAAAAAGATGCACTTAATTCTGCCTTGCAATTCCCATTTTCTGCCTCACTCCATGAGCTGCATACACCAGGCTATTCCGCACACCTTACGATTTACAATCTTTTCCTTAAACAACACTAAACCACAGTTGCTATTTTTATGTTCAGAAAACATTACAGCCTTTTTGCCTTTAGTTTTTTACCATTGACTGTCAGAGTGGCAGTTGTCTGGTGATCTCCACACACACAGGTGTAAACTCCAGCATCCTCCTCCTCCAGCTCATGAATAATCAGCTTTGCAACAGCATCGTCCTGACTCATTTCATATTTTCTGCTCTCTTTGAGCACTTTCTGCCCTTTCTTCCACTCCACCTCAGCAGGCTTTGTCAGCTCACACTGCAGAGCAGCTGTGCCATTTTCCACAGCTTCCAGGTCCTTCAGCTCTCTCTTGAATTCTGGAGGAAGCACTGAGGAGTAAAAGAGTTACCACAGAGAGGGTGAATTTTCCTTAAAATGCAGCTTGATGAGGTCCTGGGGGAGAGGCTTCGTGGGGCAATACCAAACCCTGATCCAGGTCAGTGGAACACAATGGAAAATCTGCCCCAGCTTCCCTGGACCCTGGATCAGGGTAAGGAAAGTGAGAGGAAATGATGCCTTAAATTTCAGCTTTCATGTATTTCAGGTTCTGTGCTGCCCAGGGAGCAGCTCTGAGCTCACAGCCAGGGTCACTCAGCTCTGCACACAGCACAGACACAAAACAAATCCTTCTCCTGCTGCACACCAAGGACAACTGGGACAAGTTTCCAG
>VZUI01019820.1:0-16986 GCA_013401135.1 Cettia cetti | reverse complement strand
CCCACTATCCCATCCCACTATCCCATCCCACTATCCCATCCCACTATCCCATCCCACTATCCCATCCCACTATCCCACCCCATTATCCGCCCCCACCCCCCGGCCCTGTGTTCTATCTCCTGTTCCCTGGCCATGGAGGGCAGAGATGTCCCTCTGCCAGCCTATGGCAGGTGCTGACACGTTATTCTCTAGCTCTGACCTCCTCTCTGCTCTTTCAGGTCGTTCTCAAACAGCTCCACCAGCCAGGAGAGCGATCCCAAAGCCTGGCCAGAGGGGGAGGCAGGATGAGGCTCCTGGCAGCACCCTCCAGGACTGCTGAGGACGTGGAAGAGGGGCCACATCCAGCTCAGGTGTGAAAGTCACACTTGAAAGCACTTCAATCCCTCAGAAAAGCTAAGGCAGGCTCTCAGGTCTAGTTAAGTGAGGCTGGACAAATCTCCTTTGTGTCAGCTGGAATGAATTGATGCAGTCTGTATGAAAATGGAATAACTCACAAATAAACACAGTCAAACCACTCATTTGTGTGTGCTGGACTAACGAGCAGATATGCAAAAGAGCATGACAAAAGAGCCAGAAATCAGCCTGGGTTCAGAGGAACACAAGGAATCCCTAAAATGGCTTTTTTTCAAAAACTTGCCAGTTAATCAGGAAATACACAGAAGCACAGAATCAACAGATTGGAAAATTCAGTAAAAGATCCAGAAGTTGGAAAAAATGTGGGTTGTGAATATTTTGTTCAAATTAATATTCTGGCAGCTACATTTTGAACAAGATGTAATTTGTATAAGGCACCTTCTGTTAAATTTGTGGCACAGAATTACAAGGACCAGTCCAACTTGAAATCAAACCATGAATTTGCATCAGTACATCTATTTACCCTAACTCCCAGGCCTAAACTACTGAGAATGAGATTCTCAAAATTAGAGAATGCAGATAAACACTTAAAAATACATTTCCTTCAAAAATGAAAGATGTATTTTATCTCTCCAAAGAAACTAAAGTAAAAGGACCTGCTTAAGTCTTGAACCATGCTCTGATAGCCATTGTTCTACATATTAATTTTGTAAAACACATAAATTCATAGCTAGCAATGAGGTTTTAGGAGCAGACTTAAGAGAAAGGACTAATCTATCAGCTATGTTGTCAGCTTTATATTTAGAGAGATGAAGGCAGAGGTATTAATCTGTCAAAATCAAAGCCAAGGATGATGCTCACTTCTGCAGAATGGCTGAATCAAAAATTTTCAGCCATGCATATTATTTTTGAGTACTTACTACAAAGTTAAACCACTCTAAGAAGAGTATGAGGCACAGCAGTGACAAAACCTCGTGGAGAAATACAGCTGGCAAACTACAACTTAAAGGAAAAGGAATCACTGAGTGTTCTTGATATAATATGGAAACTAATGGGAAAACAAGATACATTAATTTTTAAAACAAAACAAAAACCCTAGGAAAATTATTTTCACTTTAGTTCAACACTTATGCATGCTGCAAAGGTTATTTCAGTTCTGATCAATGTTTTAAATATCTCAATTTTTGCTCCTGCTGCCCTTTTAAACAACACCATGCTGGTTGTGCTCAATATAAATGGTTGGGAATCTGAGCAGCTTTTTTCTGTCCCATCAGCGATGTTGATTTTTTTCAGAGCTATCCTCAGCTGTTTTGTGCCACAAACATTATTTTCCAAACACCACACACCAGAATGGTTATTAGAACCAGAGATTTAGACAACAACCTTTTTAATGTCAGGCAGGCTTCAGAGGCCACCCGGCATTAGCTGGAGTGCACGAGCTCTCGAGAGTGACACCTCCAATTCCAGCCACTTTACAGCTTCATCATCTGCACAGTTTGCCCAAACTCATATTTTATGTATTCACTGAGGTCATACTTTGGCAGCTGGATGACACTTAGTGGGCATACACCTGCTCTATAATTCAAAACAGCAAAACACATTTCAGCTTTGATGGAAGGAGCGCTGTATATTTGGTATTTGCTTCTTTTCCTCAATATGAACAGCTTTGTTAACCAGTGCCACAATACCACCATCCAAGCAGTTTTTATATTTTTAAAAATCATACAGTCTGATTATTAGAATAAGTTTGGAGAGAAAATATTTCCAGGTCACTGCAGCAGATGAATTTGGATAATCCTAAAGACACACCTGAAAGTTATACCAGAAAGATCAATAGGTCTGGAAGACTGGTGAAGTGCTGGAAACCAGGCTTGGTGAGAACCCTACTCCTCCTGCTCTGTTGCCTAATAGAAATTTAATCATTCTGCAAGCACCAGGAATTATCCAGTCACTTTAAGTGACTTCAAGTAGGGAAAGGGTGCCCAGATCAATTCGATTTCAACTAACTTTATCTAAAAAACTCCTGTCAAACTCATTGAATCTGTGCCACAGTCAAGCAAGACGTTTTATTTTCCAAGCATGTGATTCCTTTCTACTACACATGAAATCTTTTATCTCATCAAGGAGCATAAAGAAAAAAACACTTATGGAAGATAAATTGTGAAGGATATGAAGTTGCATAAATGACTTTATAAAAAATTGCTTTATATTGTTCCATTTGACATATAATTCTTTTTCCTCTTCATGGGTAAATTGTAAAAGTATTTCTAAACAAAGTTTTATCACGAGCTCATCAGTATGCATATTCTGTGCTCACATTTAGTATCTATTTATAAAATCAATTCTGTTCTGGGCTTTGACAAACAAAACTGAAATGCAGCTGTGCGACATGTTGATAATTTTCATTAGCTCTAAAAAGCCTCAACAGAAATTACAATCTTACTTGTTATGACCAAATAACCCCGGGGAACCCACAGGAAAGGTGACTTTGCTATATGATCTTATTTGTTGATGGAGAAAAAGAAGGGGGAGGAAAGAACTGGATAAAAAATTGCAAGTAAAATGATGAAAACTTAAAAATCACAGATGTACACACTTGAGGCTGTGCTGACTAGAGAGTCTTCAGTATTGCTGCTAGAGACAAATATATATTGAATTACCCTTGCATTATTTGCACATCCTTTATTACACTGGAGAAGTATTTGCTCAAATTTTGAATAAGATTTTTGCTTGAAAATCAGAAAACCTCATGGTATTTAATATAAAGAGCCAAAATTCAGCAACTACATTTCTGAATAAACATATTCATATCTGGTGTGTAAAAAATTAAAAGAAAAAAGAGTTCAAAAGGATTCCTTTTTGAGAATTCCATCATAGCAAAGGAAATCAAAAATGCTTGAAAACTAAGTTTTCAGAGAGAATGAAACAAATTTATTTCATCATTAAATTGTCTTTAAACAACAGTCTGTAAAGCAATAGAATGAAATCAATGTTTATACCCCCTTTTCCTATGTTTGATGGCTGTTCAACTTTTCCCTGAATAATATTTGGGGGTAAGGTTGTGGTAATTCTGTTTCCTTGGAATATATGCTTTTCAAATCCTGCTGAAGAACTACCTACACAAATTTCTGGTTTTCCTGGGAAAATTTGTTGATCAAAAGAAGAACAGTCTGAAGTGTTTCGAGGCATCACAATTACAGAAGAGCTGCCAAGAAATCAATAATAAAAATATCCTAATTAAACAGTCCTTCTAATTTAAATCATTAAATTTTCAGTCTTTTGGGGTTTTTTCCTAGGATTTTATTTCCTTGACTCCCACAGCTGAACACAGAGCAGGAAAACATCAAATCTGTGAGTGTGAAACAGAAGCAGGGTCTGCTAAACTTGCACAGAGTTGTTCTTTTTCAGGCCAGCTCAGAGAAGCAGACAGGCAGCAGCGATCCCAAGTTCCAGGGTGCACTGCTTTCAGTATATGGGAATCTGAGACTCCACCAACCAAGCCTTTACACAGCACAGATATTTTTCATAAAAGTCCCTTTTCAAAATGAAATATGGTTTCATAAAAGTAAATAAATATTTTTTTCATTTTCTTAAATTTCTAAATAAAGGAATATAAAGGAAGTTGGTTGGCTTCTCCCTTTTTGATGCATTTTAAATGCCCCTTAAATTTGTACATTTTTTTGTGCAAACTGCTATTTCTTTAATTTCCTAAGAGACATAATGAGGACTGTTTTCCCAGTAATTCTAGTGTGATATTTTTCTGGGTGGTTTTCAAAGTACACAGTCTGTAATTAGGGATAATGCAGACAGTTCCTTTGTTTTCTGGAGAATACTCAATTTTGGTTTTTTAATTTTTTTTTAATTAGGGCCTTAGGGTTTGTGGGGTTTTTGTTTTAGTTGGTTGGTGTTTTCTTTTTTTTTTTTTTTTCCTCTAAGTAAATGCTGTGTGATTGGATGTGGAGTGGAGAGTGAATTGATGCTTTTTCACCTGAGGATATTTACACCTTAACATCTCTGACAATATCTGATTTTAAACCAAGTCCTGCAGAATATTTAGAGAGAACAAAGATTTGTTCTACTCAAATACAAATAATTTAGAGAAAAATGAAGTTAGGAAAGTGATCACTGCTCAAATCTTCCTCCAGGACAGCTGACATAAGCCAGCACTTACGAACTGCAAAAATCAAAATCTGAGTAAAAAGCTCACTCTTGTACAGCAGGATCACTCCACTGTGCCTATCTGGCCATACTTTGAAGATAACAAAAACAGATCATTCTCTCCAGTGAAAAAATGACTGTGTTCAGCAGCTCTGAAAATCAGGATAGCACTAAATGAATGCTTTTGACATAATTACTGGGTATAAAAAGCCTACACTGAATAGCAAAATATGCTTTTGTGAAAAAAATATCACAACACCATGCTCATGTGATTTCTTTTTGCACAACAGAACAGCAACAAGTGCCTGTGAGCAACTCTGTGGAGTGTAGACCCAAGAATTGTGCTGATTTCAATGCATCCTTACCAAACAGTTAAAGTCCTTGAGTGTCTGTACTCAGAGAGCAGCAGAAAGCAGAAAGAACATGATAGGTGGAGTAATAACATATTGATTTACAATCTTCTTCCAACTGCAGCCGTGCTTAAAGACCCACTGCAAGAAAAGGTACTAGAAAATTCCAACCCTCCTCATTTTGTGCAAGTCTTTAAGTGAACATTTAATCAGGAAATATGGGAGAAGACTGTAAAAACCTGCTCCTGTTGCTGCATAAAATGAGGGCTCACTCAGTTATTTGGGAAACATCCCCAGATCCCATAAGGACCCACGGGCTCCTCCTTTCACTCCCTTCTCCTCCCTCACCTCGGTTTGCTTTGCTCTGTGGCTGCTCACACATTTATTTAAACTGAGAAGATCAAGCCCTGCTCTCAACGTTCTCCAGAGGTGTAAAATCCTATTGCTGAGCACCCCTTTCCAGTGCTGGAGACAAGTTACCTTCAAATACCCACAGAACAATCTACAATCCACCCCTTGGCCATTTTTTCCTGTGACACTTGGTTATTTTAATTTTGTTTGATATCAGAAAAAGAAATATCTGAACACTGGTCTCATGTAAGCTTGCACATACAGTGGAAGAGAAAAAAAAAATTGTTATCCTCAGGAATAATATAATTTTAGCTTGCAGGTGATACCAATGTAAATAATGTTCAAACAAATTCTTTAACAGTAAGCATTAATAAAATAATGCATAGTGCATATTAAAAATAGATTAACACCTTTGTTGAAATTTTAAAAGACCCCTTTTGTATTGATAGTTCATTGTTGTTTTAAAAAGTCAAGAAAAAGGTTCTGTTTCCTGTACATGCAATATTATGAATATTTTTAGTGGAAAATTAATATAAATATTAATGAAGTCACGAGGTTTTATTCTAAAGTGATTTTAATGGGATTTAGGCTATTAAAGGACCAGACCTTTTCTCAAAACTTTTATACTGAGTATTTTTGCCTTGATCAGTCATGGCACAAAGACTCAATTTACCGAATTATTTAAATGTAAACAATACTGAATGCCACTTGTAAATGTGTTGGAAAGTCAGTTTCATTGCTACATTTACCAAGTGACCAGTAAAAAATGCACTACTAGGACTCAGTGTTTTAAAAAGAACTTGTGGAATTTCAGATTGCCCTTAAAAGATCTAGTAGCATAAATATTCCTTTAACAATTTTTTTCCTGTTTTACTACAAGCTGAAATTCTGTCCCTGTCATTCAAGAAAAACAAACAAACAAACAAACAAACAAACAAAAAGCCTGGAATATTGTTTTTACAGTATTTGAAAGGCAGAAGACCTGCTAAACCATGTCTACACAAAAGGCAGGAATAACTTAAAATCAAATATATTTCAAAAAGGCAAAACCACAACTTAGTTTGCAGCTTCTTGCTTGAAATCTGTGTTCAGTTACTATCCAAGCACACGATAAAGGAACTTCTCTGATTAGAAAATGAAGAGTCAAGCACCATCTGAGAACAGTCTCCTATAGACTTCCTGCACATAATCTGTGAGTCTGCAAATGCTGACATTTTAGCCTACATATTTCTCAATTTAAACTGCCAGATAAAAAAAGGAGCTTTCATAGTTAGACCAGTGACTCATTCTCTTAAATGAGGTGTAATCAAATCAAATTTTCATCATTCATCCACCATCTAGATTAAAAGATTCTCTTGCACATTCTTAAACTGCTGCCACAGATCAGATCACTGGGGAAAAAAACCCCCATGGACTTTTAACCACTGCTGATTGTTATTTTTGAAAAGTTTGCCAAAGGCTTTTTTCCATTCTCCAGCAGTCCCACAGTACTATGGATTCTCATCCCCCCATTTAATATCAGTACACAACCCTCAATAATAAATCTGCCTCTTTAAAGAGGATTACCACCTTTTTGGGCACAGGTTATATGGTACAACTCATTCAGAGGACAGGAGCTGAGGTTTTTCAGCATTTAAACAAAGCACCTACAGCTGCATATTTTACACTTGCAGGTTTTACACAAAGGATTATTGGTTCTAACTTCTAGTGAGAGGCTCTGAAAGTCAGAGCTGGTCTCAAGGTTGTAGGAACATGGCCTGAAGCTGACTCTGTCCAGGTGCTGCCTGAGACCACAGGGCAATTCCACAAAATAAATCAAAGGCTGAACAGACGATCAAGAAAGTGAAATTAATGAGATACTGTTTAAATTTATTGTAATAAAAATGCAAAGAACCTAAAAAGGGAAAAATGGCTCATGATCAGGACTGGGGGCACTGGTGCCCACACAGGTTATTTCTCTGCACAAGAGGCACACTGAACAGGAGGGGGCTGGCAAAAGCAGGGCTGCTGATATGGAACAGGGTTTACATAAAACAAAGTTTGTAGCAAGCACACTGAGCTGAATCAAAGTCCTCTTGTAGTCAAGATGGGAACAAAAAGACAACTTGGCCATTAAAGGAATCACAAAGCCCTCTGATTTTTGCCATACAAATCTCCTGTTTGCCACCACAGCATTAATAATTTGGCACTTGCAGTTTATATTTATGGTTCTTTTCAGATGGGATGTTGCTGTCTCAAAACAAGATAAGAAATGAAAACAATGACCATGGTAGGCACTTTCACCATGGGGCCTACAGCTGATAAATCCAAAACTAAAACCAAACACCCAAAACCTTGCTGAATTCTTTAGGCTGACAGGAAACCAACACTGGAAATGCAGCAAGAGAGACCTTACTTGCAATTGATGTATCCATGCAGGATAAAATACAGATTTTGGAAGGAGTTTGACAGAGCTGGCTATAAGTAGAACATATGTATTTCACAAAGCAACAATCAAAATGCTGTGTGCCTGAATTAATTGCTTTGGGGCCAGGACATCACCCACAGGTTGAAACAAGAGTCAGATAATGCACTGAGAATATCATCAATGGAGAGCAGACTCAAATCCCCCAGGAGCATATTCAGTGAAATACATGGTTTTCTATTCCAAAATTCAGGCTAACTTCAACCCAGTTATTAAGAGAGTACTGGAAATAAAAAAGCACCACGGTTTGCTTCATTATAAAGAAAGTTGTAAAGTTGTTTAACTTTTCCCCTCAGCACCCAGTACAGGTTTGTGTTCTATGATCATCCTTGTCATACCAACAATGACCAAAAAAAGGACATGTGTCAGAAATCCAAAAAAGGATACTATTTGTGGAAAAGCAAAAACAAAATGGGAAAAAGAGGGGAAAAAAGGGGGGGAAGGGGAGAGTAAAAAGGGAATATGGAAAAGAAAAAAAGGAAAAGAAATAAAAGGAAAAGAAGAAAGAAGTATCCTGATATAATAAAATTTTAAAAGCTTGCTTTAATGTTAATGCCCTCCGCAAATTCACAATCCTGCCAGAAGTTTGTGACTTGAAGATATCTTACTCACAACAGCCAGGTAGCTCCCAGGGACACAAATCTGACAAGCAGCAAAGGGCAGAGGTGTGCACTTGTCTCAGCCCCTGAGCAGCAGAGGGACTGGCCATTAGTGAAGTATTTGGGTGAAAGAAATAGATATGCATGCAGATACTGTGAGCAGAGCAATTAGATGAGGCTCCTACTGATATGAGAGCTGTAAACCACTAGGAAAACACTTTGCTGAGATGAAGTGTCATCACCACACACAGCTCCATGGCTGGCTAATTTTGGAAAGGCTGAGTCTGGTTGAGCTGCTGCTCTGCTGAACTCTCTATCCATTACACCACACAGTGCCGAGGGCTCTGGAATTTGCACATCTCAGGGGAAGCAGGGCACAGCCAGTCATATCAGAAGATGGAAGTACACAGAGGTGGGAAGCCAAACCGAAGTCATGAATGCCAAATGTGAAGTGAATGATAATATATTTACACCAACATCTACATAAACTTCTGTAATATTTTCACCTGTGCTTTTTCGCTGCCATTAGAGAATTGAGATCCAATAACTGGTAGGGTAGAGGCAAAGTAAGGGGTATAGAATAAAACAGAAATAGAAGAAAGTTCCTGAAACTACTTTCCCGCATTGGTTTGATTGACATTTTTTGTAACTTGGAGAAACATAAATATTGATTTCTTCCCCAATATTATTTGATTTGCAAACTCCAAAGGCATTTGTTTGTGTTTTAAGAGATCAGGGCATTTCGGTACTATCTGTATGAAAAGACAGCAAACAGAGAGCAAATGGGAAAAAATGTACCACCTGGAATCCAAACCAGATTTAAAAGCACTTACAAAGAGGCCTAATGGGTGCATGGATATAAATCCAGTGAACAATTTCTGTTTCTGGAAACCATATAAACTCTCTGAAAAGACACCAGACCTTCTCAGAGAGCTGCAGGCTGACCCTGCTGCAGGTGCCACAGTGACTCAAGAGCTTCATCCCCTGCTCCCCCTGCAAACACCCAGAGACCTCAGCACTGGGTTAACCAGCCAGAGGGTCAGTGCCTGCACATTCCCCCTGATTCTGCAAAGGAGCACACTCAGCTCCTTATAACACAACCCACATTACACAGAAACCAGTAGCAGCCCTGCACAAATCACTGGAGCATCTGTGGGCTCACTCAGCATGATTGAAACGGAAATAAAATATATTACTTTGAAGCATCCAATACAAAGGTGTGATAGGTGAGGCAGCAAAACAATCTGAGGTGGCTTATCAAAATGGCAGCAATATTAGATTAATGAAAAGAAAAATCCTCTTTCTTCAATGCTAAATAAAATGAACATTTGATATTAATAAAGCAAACAGTATCTTGGGATTTGGACTATATTCCTAAACTCTTCCAGAATGAGAATGCCATAAGGAGAAAAAAAAAATTAAAAATCTTATGTTTATTCATCTTTAGGAGATGCCAATATATGGACAAAAATATGCATAATGACAAAACTCACCATCCAGTATCAGAATTAGAATACCCTATACTGCTGATGGATTAATTATGTTTTTTCCAAGCTATTCAGATAATTAGACATACTAAGTTCAGAGCTATTTTTACAATGATAATGGACGTGTTTTGTTGTGGTCTATTTAACAAACTGTTGGATGCTTTTTCTAAAGCTTGTTTACATTCCTGTACATCCTAGCTTGATTGATATTCTGTCCTTTGGATTGTAGTGTCACGCCAGCAACACCATTGAAACAGCTCAGGACAATATAAACCTCGTTTTTCAGAGCCTCTACAATAAATCAGACTACAGTAACTCTTTAGATCCTTGCTAAATTGAAATGCAGCATACTGTGCCAAAAAATTCTTTTTAATTTTATACACACACACACACCCTTGTGTGTGAGAGATGCCCAGACACAAAGGATCCCATTCAGCAAAGTGTTCCAGAGCTACTCTTTCAGAGTACTTAGAGTTATTTAAAACTGTATGCATCCTTAATATAGAGAGATGCACTCACCAAATGCACCAAGAAACAGGACAAAATTTAGATTTTTCAGTTTCAATGCTTGAAAGAAACTCACTTAAACTTAGGCACAGACACGCACGAAGAACCCCCTGACCATTCTGGACAAGTCCTTCCCCTTTTACACAGCCAGCTTATTCAGAGCAGTGTGAACTGGACTCAAGTCCCACCAACCCCAGCAATCTGTCTTGGATCCCATCAGCCACATCAGTCTCTGCATTGATGCTGCCAAAGAAGGAGCATGTGAGGCCCCAGACACACTGAGCCCCCGGCACAGGCTGGACACCATTCTGCACCTGGTGCTGGCAAATATTGCAGTGAAGGCACTTTACCAGCACTGGGTATTCTGAAATATGGGAAGCTTTAAAGAGAGGCATTCATACAGCTTCAAACTTTCTTGTGCTTGTCCAAAATTTGATTAAACCAAAGATCTACCGTATCTATACCAAGAAATCTTGCCTGCCACAGAGACCTCATGTGCAACAAATATGTATATGCAGGCACAATTTTGTTTAAAACACACACATGCATATCTGTTGTCATTTGTGTTATCTGGCTGAAACAAAAATAAACAAAAATTTCACAGCATTTTTGAAAGACCACAAACACTTAACACCAGTGTTCTTCAGAGTGAAAGTGCCTATTAGTCAACAAATATCTCAAAACATGGTTTTGTTGTTAACATCCTACAAATGAATAGAATCAAAATATTAAACTTAGCAGAAAGAATTCTAGAATTATATAATTGAACACCGCTTCTTTCCTTCTGGGTACCATGACTCACAATGTGCAAATGTATTATGCAAAATAAGATTAAAACAGAATCTGCATTTTACCCTTGGGTTCATTCAATAGTCAAGAGAAGTTAGAGAAGAAGAAGTTAATTTAGGATGAAAATAAAACATTAAAAAATAAAATTTTTCATATTGTCCTTCAAAGATCAAGCCACAAAGAGACTTGAAAAGAACAGTATGTCTCTTGCAGTGGAGGGAAATTTAAATCTACACTTTCATTTGTTTCACACATTCCTAGATTCCTGCTAAGACTGTTTGCTTGTTTAAAAAGAAAAAGGAGGAAAAAAAAAAATAAAAGAGGACTTTACCATACTCTCAATTAAATGCATTACTGGAACACATATAAGAGATCTGAATATTCACCTGCATATCTTAGCCATGTATGGTATTTCCAAAGTTACATTATGTGGGTTGGAAGGGATTACACAGCACCAAATCACCTTATGCAAGCAAAATTTTAGATGACTATACATTGTGTATTTTATTTTATAATCCCAAGATATAATATTGCATCTATGCCTCATCTTTTTTAAGTTGTTTGCTTTTTTTTTTTAATTAATCCCTCATGCAAATTAGAAAGGAAGATTTATTTATTTACTTATTTATAACATTCACCCAAATCAGCGTTGCTGGTTTATTCTCATAGCTTACAGTTGAGCTTGAGGTTAATTTTCTCAGGGGGTTCGTGCTCTCTGTCCATAACAGCTTTGCTTCTCTGAGCAATGCCCTCACTGTGTACAGGGCTGGGACTGCAGCTCATTCCTGGGCTCTTTATTGGGAAATGTTCATCTGCAGGTGGTAATTAAACACTGGATAGTGTGAAATGATATTCAGCTCCTTAAGAGGCAAACCTCAGCTCTGTCCTTGCATTACCCTTGAGTCCCCAAGAAAGAATTGTGCTGATGCATATGAGGACTGACATGCTGAGCATGAGATTGCACAGTGGTTTTGGTCAATTTAAGCGAGGACTCCACCAGAACACCCTCCCTGTTTGTGCCCTTCCCTTGGGCTACTTCTGTGCTTTTACAAACACACAGTGATCTAGTTCACCATCCTCATCACACAGCCTCTCTCCCCAGCAATTTTTGATTATATCCATACCCTAAACCCTCTCCACATCCAGACACTAGATTGTCACTATACAGAAAAAATAAAAACACTATACAAGAAAAGGTAAAAACACAGTTTAAAAGCAGAAAAAAGTAAGGCAGAACTGTTCCTGGGCACCCCAAGAATCACTTAATTTTAGGTGGTGTGTGCTGGGATCTGGAGCCAACATTTGAGCTAGTCCCCTGCTCACAGGGGAGCCAGGGCTCTGGCAGCAGGTGACAATCCTGGAGGGGCCTGCAGAGAACACCAGGGACAGCTCACAGCCACAGGGGCTGCAGCCCCAGCACAGAAACAATGACTGGAGCAGCTAATGCTACTAAAGCAATGACTGAAGCTGATGTGTTCAGAACGTGTCTCAAACCATGGCCCTGTTAAAAACAGCTTGTGTACCCAGGTTCCTTTGCTGTTTCCCATTTTGGTTTGTCCTTATGTGAATCCAGTTCCTCCAGTGCCAGGCAGCAAAACAAGCCTCTAAGTCAGTCCACTCTTATTTGTACTGTTCCATCTACGAGTAACTCAGCTGCAGAGAGCAATTAAAAATAGTAAACATTTCCAGCGTTTTTCTCTCCCCTCCTTAGAGGAATTAAACCACTGCTGACACAGGAGGAAATGAATTGCTCTTGACTGCAGCTAACACTTCGTAAGTGCTTGGAACACTTCTGGTGATCATGACCCTCAGATAAAATGTCCAGTGTGAATGGGCATCTACTACTCTGTAAACAAGCCACAAAAATGTCTTCAATATTTATTAGAATAGAATGCTTCATCACCCTTGGCGTATGGATTTCTCACCTCAAAGGACTTTTTAAAACTCAAATCTCCAGTCAAAAATAATTCATATCACAAAATAGATATATTTGCTCAAAGTTTCTCAAAAGTCATTGATGATAGAATATCAAGTAACCCTTATGCTCCAGGTTCCCTGTATCTCTAGCTAAAATGCATTAAAAGAAAAAAAAAAAAATCAATCAAGGTTATTACACCTATGTACAACTTATGGTGTGGTATTTTCCTTCCCAGCATTTTGAATCTTCCACCTCCCCAGAACAATGGACTTCTGAAAATAATATGAGAGGAAAAATTTTTCTTGCTTTCAAGAATATAATTTCAGAAGTGATTTATTGAAATTAGTGCAGAACGGAAAAGAGCTGGGATAAAAGATGAAAATGGCCATTCTATTTGCTTTGTATTGATTCTGCTTTAATCTCTGTGTAGAGATTATGCTTTTCTGGGTGTGGGGCACGGCAAGCAGGGGGAATGAATGGGATATCAAAATTACATAGCAGTACTTAAAGTCTACTGTTCTTTGTTCTGTAGACTGCTGCATATATAGCTGTGGGATGCTCATCTGCTCTGCACATCTAATCCAGGAAAAGAAAAGAGCACACTGCTGCTATTACTCCTTTTTTTCCCCCAACAATTTTCAGAAATTGTTCTAATGAGGCAGTTGATTTATAAATTTCACAAAATAAAAATCAGATGAATTTTTTGTTCGTATAAATGTCTAACAGAGAAGAAACTTGAATAACTGGAGTCTTCTCTGTCCCAGAATTCAGGCAGAAAGCTACATAACTTGAACTGTCTGCTGACAGCCATCGGAAACTTAAGGATTTTATCCCCACTTATGAGAACAAAAAAGAAATAAATCAAAATTCAGGTGCTTATCTCTCAACACCAGAATGAAGCACTGACCTCAACATCACTGTTGGGGTGAATGCCTTAGGAACAGGGGGGCTAACAGGCTGCACAATTACTCCCCTGAGCCAACATGCTATGCCTGTAAGTGGATTATTAAAAGCCTGGTCAAGGTTTCTAAATGAGCCTGACAAGCTACTCTAAGTAAACTGTGCTTCTTCTCCTTTTCTCTCTTCTTGCCTACTCCATTTAATAATGATTTAATTCATAAAATGCTCAAGGATCAAAAAGACAACAGACATCCTATTCACCTATTATACAAACTATAATAAAAATGAAGGGGCACAAAATAAAAGCCAAACAGTTTTTTAAAGGCGGACAAACTGCATGGTAACAGTCATACTCCAGAACACATGAAGATATCATACCCTACACATCAAAGCAGGCTGGTGTCACTGCAGGTCAGCAAAGGCCATCCCTGCTGCAGAAGACACACGAGCAGCCTAATGCTGCCATGTGTACCTGAGCTGCTTCTGCAGACCCTCAGAACCTCAGGTGTGGCTCTGGATGCTCACATCAGGGTTTTCCCAGTTTTGTAATTCCCATTTCCCATCCTCAGCACGCAGGTGAGTCCTCAGCCTTCCTGGGGTCAGACAGGGGGATGGCAGAGGAGGCTGGGCTGTGAGCTGTGCTCAGCTCTGTGCTCACCTGGTGCAGTGACCGAGGGCTGCAAGGGCCCTCTCTGCCTCTGGGGTTACTGGCAGGGGCAGTGCTGATGCCTTGGGAAGGCTCACCTGGAACAGAGACTGGGCAGAGCTAGACAATAAAGTGGGTATTTACTGAAAGGCCTTTAGGATACACCTGAACAGGGCTACAGCCAGGGTGGGCTAAGAATGGTCACAAAATGGCCGGCAGGTCACAAGGTCTCACACTTTGATAGGTTTTGGTCCATTTGCATATTGGGGTTTAATTATCCAATTACAGCTCCAGGTCGTGAGGTCTCATCCTTCTTGTTCCTCCCTTCAGTCCATCATTGTTTGTGCTTTTAGGCTTTAAAGTTGTCTTTGGTCTTCAGCAGGAAAAGATTTGTTTTGTCTCCCTGCTCTGTGAAGAGAGCTGATTAACACTTAATATGAACAGCAGAACTGCAGCCCTAGATATCACAGAATCTGAAAAACATGAAAGCTCAAACTTATGGCATCAGTGCAATAGTCACTCTTTTGCTGCTTGAAGAATGCTTTCCACTCCAGGGCTTGCACAGAACTTTGAAAACAAAAATCCCTTCAATTTCTCAACATCCAAAGAGCTGTTTTTTGTGTCACTGGGGCAGTGCACTGCACCCAGACAGCAGAGAAAAACTGGGCTCTGTGTGCATTCTTGTAATGCATGCACATAAAACAGAAAACCTCTCTTTAGTCAGTGTCATCATGTAGCTAGCTTAAGTCATATTATTTCTTCAAATATTTAAAAAGTCAAATGTGTTCACCTGTATCTTCAAACTTCAGTCCTCCTGATAAGTCTTATTTAGTGGGAAGAGTTGATTCCTTTCTACTAAGCAAAATGACAGTTAGAAAGATTTAAATATCAAAATCTTCATTTGTTAAAAATTCAATCTTCAAGACTTTACTTCTGCACACTTTCTTTGAAATTAATAGAGCCTTTTACTTGAAAAAGGACCAATACTTAGCATCAACTTCTATCTTCTTAATTGCACTCAAAGGATGCAGGCAGCTTTTCATAAAAACTCTCACACACAGATTTGGGATAGCTGCTCCTGAAGCTTCGTATGAAGCTTCAAAACAGCCACCATCTGCTGGAGTGGAGACAGGAGTCAGTTACTCCTCTGAAGTCGCTATCACAGCACCTGACAAACAACCAGACAGAAAAGAGCAGCAAGAGTTCTTGCTAACTTTTGTTTTGTTATAAAGCACTAGAAGTGAAAACCCTATTCAGTCTTTACTGGCTTTGTGATTCATTTTATAAAAAAGAAAAGATTGAGGCCTGCTTCAGTAGATAAAACATTAATCCTTTCACCTCTAGGACAGATGTTTTGTCTAACACAAGCTCCTAAACAAACAGAATTTGGCCTTCTGCCTTGTGATAGCAGTTCATATCAGAATCCAAATCACCACAGAGTCAGAGCAATCAGCAATCTTTGGGAGAGACTCAGCTTGAAGCTCTGACAGGCTGTGAATCCTCTCTCAGCCTGGGAAGGGTGTCAGGCAGCAGGGCACAGGTTAATTGCAATGCAACATAACGACAGCGTACGTTTTTGAGCAGATGCACAGGATCTGGTAATAAGGAAAAAGAGTCACAACTCTCTGTTTTCACCATTACACTGACCTGCACTGTCCCTCTTACTCCAGGAATGGAAGGTGTAAATGAAGAAAAAAAGAAAATTAAAATGTTGAAGTGACTACAGTCCCATATATGGCCTTTAGATTTTTGGATTTCATGTACTGAGTGAGGCTGCATGCATAAAGGCCTGACAGTTGTAAAGATAAACATTTTATATATATCAAAACTGTAATATACTCATGGAAAGCTTTCCAATGAAATCTTAACCACAAGCAGCCTCTGCACATTCTGAACTGTCAGCAAGAGAAAATTCAGAATTGTGATCAGTTCTTAGCTTTTTGAAGACATTCACTCTGAACCGTTCTCGATTCCATAAACTATATGCCTTGTTTGTCAATGAGTCAGCTCCCGTTAATAAGTCATG
Organism: Cettia cetti; assembly: GCA_013401135.1. Taxonomy (NCBI): domain Eukaryota; kingdom Metazoa; phylum Chordata; class Aves; order Passeriformes; family Sylviidae; genus Cettia; species Cettia cetti. The sequence continues at coordinate 437 of VZUI01019820.1, read as the reverse complement.
CAAAATGATGCAGATTGAAGTTATGCAAAGAAAATTATCTTTCTTGAAACTACTGTGTTAGCTGATTTGCCTACTTAACATGTTATGACAGCTTCAAGATCTTGAAACTGTCTAGAGATATACACAAACCATTAAAAACTCCAAGAAAAGCTGCATTTGAAATAATAGCAAGTGTCAAAATATCTTAGAAAATGTAGGGCAATAAAATATTAATAACAAAACAGCTGTTTAATGGCAGCCTACCAAACTCTTACAACATGTTGATGTTATTTAGAAGTGAGGTATGTCATATTTGGAAAATGATGTCCTGTGGCTCTGCAGGTTGTTTTAAGCACATATTTAAGAATAAAAAAAAAAAAGAAAAAGGAATAAAAGAAAAAGAAAAAGGAAAAGGAAAAGGAAAAGGAAAAGGAAAAGAAAAAGAAAAAGAAAAAGAA
>VZUI01019815.1:0-30833 GCA_013401135.1 Cettia cetti | reverse complement strand
GCATGGCATGGCATGGCATGGCATGGCATGGCATGGCATGGCATGGCATGGCATGGCATGGCATGGCATGGCATGGCAGCTGCACGTGCCAGCTGCTCCAAATGGGGAAGCCCCAGGTGGCTGCAGCTCTGGGCTCTGCAGGCACAGGAGGCAGTGCTGGCCATTCCTGATGCATGCTTGGCTCAATCACCCCTGTGCCTCCCAGCCAGGAAGAGGGCACCTGAAACACAGCAGAGAAGGCTACTGAAGATATAGGTAAGAACTGTAGGCTAGCAGGCCTGCTTCAATTTTCATAAAAAGTAAATTAAAGTAATCTTTTCATAAGCATTGGAGTCAACCCTTTATGAAGATTGTTTGAGTATTCCATCCCTGACACGTGGGCAAGAGTCAGTGGGTAGTTTGTCCTGAGATCAAGCCCCACCCTTTCTATTCAGAAATCCCCCTTCCTAGTTTAATTAAACTGCCTGAATGTCTCCCAGAAGCCACCATGTAAGTATCTAATAATCTGGATTACGAATATTAGGATAGTATGAGGTAATACCATTAGATTATCTCAGCATAAACTGAAATAAAATTGTAATGTTTATGCATTTTTCTTGATATATATGCAAAAAAAGAAAATTTGCTGTTGGGTGTGGTATAATGTTTATGATTAAATGCTTTATTCATACTTGTATGTCAATCTATTAGTGTGCTGTTAATTCAAATGTTACTATGATGTATTCTATCGCTGTTAGCACATTTATCACAGGTAGATGTGAAACTTAGACAAAGGTGTACATTCTCATTAATGATGAGCAGCCTATTCATCTTACTAGAGTGTAATTAATGTTAGTTACAATACTTAATTTTTCACTGTTTGTCATGGTGCATATTTAGCATTTCTTCTGTCCTTTATCAATCTGCTCTCCTATCACATAAGCACATCAATAAGATATATGTAAGTATCTGACCTGTTTCGATGCCTAATTTTATACTTTTCCAAGATTTGGAATATTTTTAATCTTATCCTGTAGGCAGCACAGTTAGCTAAAAACCACACTGTAAAGTGTTGTCCATTGCTTTGGGGTTTGGCTTTAACTCCATTTGCAATAATAACATAAAAATCAGATAATGAAGTAAAGCAGGGCACATCATGAAGACACAGGTACTGCTTGCTGTAGTATTGTGCTGTGCTTGTATGGGGTGCCAATTGCTCTCCTGCATTTTCAATTACATGTTTTTTCTACTCTGTGGCTGTTAGTGCTAGTTAAATGTGTCATGTGAGTAATACAGCTCCAAAACCAATAGAAGCATGGAGTATCTGAAAAGTGCACGTTATTCCCTAAATAAGTGCTACAAGAGCTGGTTGTATTATACTTTAGGAGCATTGCTTTGTCAATAATGTTGTTAGCAGTACAGAGCCAAACCACAGCCCCGTGTGCAGTGGTGCAAGAGGGGAAGAAGTTATGGCTAATGTGTCACACAGCGGGTGGGAAACAAGCCCTGCCGAGGTGGGTAAAAGGGAGCGAGCACTGAACACATCCTTGGATTTGCTCCCCAGCACACCAGTAAATCCAGCTGAGCTGGAATCCTACCATAAGTCCATACTTCTGTATTGGTCCTGAAAAAATACAATCACCGTAGCTGAAACCTGGGCATCAAAGCATTTTTATTTCTTGATCATCCATAATTCCCGTTAAGCTGGATTGAAAGAGAATTGATCCTTCCATTAAGTGTTGTTGAATGAAATTTCTTGGGAAAAATATTTGAGCTGGGTCAACCAAATGCACGAGGGGCAGAACAGATTTGGGATGTATTTTCTCAAAATTTCAAGGTAGCATCTCTGAGAGAAAACACACCAATTCCTATTTGTTAGTTGCTTAATTAATATATTAGGAATTAGCTGGTTTTTTTCTATGAAATGACTTATTTTGTAAACCGCTGTTCATGCCAGACATGAAGCTGATCACATCTCCAACATAATGACATCCATCTTAAAATTTCATTCAAACCATCAATGCTTGCATAAAAACATAAATCAATTAGAAAATCCTTAAAATAATTCATTTGTATCCCTTGAATTAATCATAATTTCCTTTTGACCCACCACAATTTAAGTATAAGGGAATCAAATAGAGGAATTTAACATATTTCAGTATGAAAATTCAGTTTGGAACCAATTACAAATAGGTTTAATTGTAGTTTAGTAGCAAATTAAGAATAAATACTCCAAGCTAAGTTTAGGCATTTTAAACAAAATGATAGTTGAAGGTGCTCCATAGTAATTGAAGTATGATAATAACCTGTAATGTGAACAGAATTGAGTAGGATTTTTTTCCATGCTACCAAAGCAATACTTTATAACAATGACTTATATTTCCATGGCTTCACCAAAATATTTTTAGTAAAACCCCCTTCCTTTGAATTTTCTATGGCAAAGACCAGAAAGTTTTCCATCAAATAACAAAATTCCTAAAATAATAGACTCTGACATTCTCTTTCCCCACACTTATCCCTCAACCCTGACTATTTGAATAGAGGGAATTGCTAAAACTAAAATGTCTCTTTTTAACAGATAAAGATTAAATACAAAGCAACTATGAAGCTGTCTTTAACCTTCATGGTATTACTAAGCTGGGTATAACAATAAGTTGTAAGACACACCAAAAAGATGAACATCTCACTCCATTTTGATTTGACCATTTTCTTTCAAAAGGAACTTATAAAAACACCCAGGAACAATGAACATTTGAACTCAAAATGGTCCAGGTTTATTTTTACTCCAAAAGAAGAAGTCTCAATAGAGATATTGATTTTCTAGCATTCATCCAATATTGCACAGAAAATGGACCTGACCTTGCAATCCCTAGTGGAGACATGGAAGCAGTCATTACAGTCATGGTTCCCATTGATTTTAGTGGGATTACTTGCATAAGTAAGGGTTCAGGATGTGACCCACTGTCCCATTAGCAGTAAGACCAAGTGTACGTGGATGTCAGTCCCACTCCATTCAGCAGGATGCAGTTTACCTTCCTGTCCTATATTCTTCCTATGGTTTTATTCCTGTCTATTTATCTACATATTTTTTGTTTTCTGTCCCACAGAGCCTCATCATTATCTGAGAAGTACCAGTCCTCCTGCCTGCCTTAGTGGTGTTTCTCACTGTATCTTCAAATGTCATTTTGAGCTCAGAGTTGATGTTTGCACTTACAGATCTTTCTTCCTTCAGTTCTGTTGTCTATGACGACAAAAAAAAAAAAATACTTTGGGCAAGGCACTACTTCTCACTGTATTTTTTTAATCTCTGGGACCAAATGAGAAGGAGACATTACTGTACTTTGCAAAGTAAACACAGAGTAGTAAAAAGCTAAAAGACTCAGAGAGAGTAATCTTTTTTTTCTTAGCCCTCAGGAAGTTTCTTGTGCCCCGTGGCTTCTACGGGAATACTACTCCAGAACCCCACTGCTCAGAGGGATAGAAACCTCTCAATCATGACTTTAACTATACCACCTACATTTTATTCAGATTTGTTCTTGTGACAAGCTTGTCTTTTACCACAAAATGTTCTTTTCCTTCCTCAGTATTTCTTCACTAATGTAGCTATGATACTTTCTTTTTCATTAATTGTGAGCAAGATGCAGGAGAGGTGGGCAAGAAACAGGATGACTACACGTGTGTATAGTGCCTTGCACAATTGCACAGTCATGGTTCAGGGCTCCATAGGCTGACTTTGTTTCAGCAGTGAATAATAATGACCCTCCAGAACACACTACATGCTTTATTCCAGATGGACACTATTAATTCCAATGAGATGCAGAGCTTTAGAACAAGAATACTAGCAATTGATTATTTTTGTCAGTGGTATTTTCAAAGAAATGAAGAAATGAAATGTACAGTATATTTCAGTTTGCAATGATCATTCTGTTGTTCCATTTGCAATGGAAATGAGCATATAACATATTCATGTGTACAGATAAGGAAAATGACAAACGTTAACATCCCTTGCTTTATTCATTTTTACTATTCAGTTTAAAAAAATTAAAAATCCTTCCATTCCATAGTTTTTAGTTTCGCTTCTGTAGCACAGTGCAAAGCAACAAAAAAAGAGAGAATTAATGGATAAAATACATTTAATTACTTTCTAAGCAAGTTTCGTGAAAATTAATATAATCTAAATCACAGATTCTTTGCAAATCTATTAAAAAGATATAATTCTGTGCCTTTTTTTAAAAATCTTTATATGTGTTTTAAATATACAGTTGCTTATGAAATCAAATAAACCAAGACTCTGTGTGTACACACTTATATTGTGGCCAAGCAGCCTTTGATGTGCAACTCAGCCTGTTTAAGCAGACTGCAGTGTTTGTCTTCTCAGTGTCAGTCCATTTCTGCACAATTTAATCTGCCACTAAAGAGAAGTTTTTTGTTCTTATGGGTATAAAACAGTATGCCAAGGATAAATCGGTGCAGCTTGCCTTCCTTAAAATTTTAGGCACAACCTGAAAGTGCAGCTCTTTCCTTTTCTCATCTCAATGGGATGCTAACCTAACAATCACAATTTTAGGACAGAGAAATGGTTTTGAGCAGAAATAAATTGTCCTGCCAGTATTGTTTCATGGGGTAACATTAAGACACATTGGGCCTGGGGTTCACAGCTTATGATATCTGGTTTTGGAGGACTGGGGTGAAAGTAAGAACATGTAGAGAAAGAAGAATTAAATGTGAGTTCTAGATAGTTCAAGTGAGTTGAAGCAGTTCAGCAATAGACATCCCAGAATCCTGCAAAGAGGCTTATTCTCCAGCTACCTTCCCTGGCACATTGCCATCTCTTGTTGGAGCCCCCAAGGAATTATTATCTTTAAGTGTGGATTCCCTTTTTTTCCTCTTTTGTTGGAGATTATCTAAAGATATTGGGCTTTAACTTACAGCTTATATTTGCTGAACAAAACAGGAAAAAAATATCTGTTGTTTTCTCTGCAGCTGCCAGGAAAGAGAAGTCCATCATTTGTAGCTCTAGGGGAGCAGCAGAGGAGGGGTCTTTTTGTTTTGCTTTCCAAGGCCTGGGGTGGAGACTGTTGTGGTCTGGGAAGGGCAGGTTGGGGCAGCCATGGCTGCAACAGCACCAGGGTTTCCCAGGAGGGCCCAGGCTGGGCACGGATCTGTGTGTGACATTCGTACCTCACCTGCTGTGAAACAGAATTCTCAGCTTCGGGTCTCAGTGAAGACAAAAGGTGCTGCCCCTCAGGAATATGGAGCTGAGGCTGGCCTGTCCACAGCCCTCCTTCCCCCTGGCAGCACCTCAGGGCAGCCACTGGCACCTGCAGAATGTATCCTGCAAATGTGGCTGCAGAGCAGAAATGCCACAGGTGTAAAATCTTTATGATCAGATGCTCCCCATTGTGACCCTGAACAAGTTAATCACATCACTCCTCTTGAAGGTTCATGCTGCCACAATATAATTTATGTGGGCCCTCAAAGATAGATGGAGACGTCAGCTATTGATCACAAGGAATTGCTGCCAGTCAGTCTTTTTGTTGGTTTCCATCCTTGTGATGTGTTTTAAAAAATATTGTATGATTCAAAATTATACCTGTAAAACCTACAAGTAGAAAATTACCGTGTGCATTTATCTTTAATAACAACCTTACGAATATTTATAGTACTAGTAGAGTAAAATGTGTTATACTAGTTTATTTCCCAGCCTGTTTTCAATGATATTATTCATTAGTAGTTGTGAAGTGGTATGACATATTTTTTATGTTGCTTGTTTGTAACAAAGGTTCTTAATACCTTTTCATAATGAAAGGGGATAAATGCTAACATGGAATATGGGAAATTGTGCTTGCAAGAGCACAGCGTTGTCTTAGGGTATTAAATTAGCATTTGGTACTGCTCTGCTTTGTGTGCATTTCTAGCAAATGTTTCAGCTACAAATCACGATAATACACCTGTATTCTGGTTCTTCAATTCATATAGCATTTAAATCCTGCCAATACTGTGTCTTACAAATATAAATATGCAATTTAATTTAATTCAAGCATGCAACACATAATTTTTCTTCTAATTAAAATATGATATTGCAATATGGGAGCTGCCTGGGGCAAACAGGACGCATCAGATTGCCAAGCCAAAGGGAATTCTGAGATAGCTCTGAAGGCTGGCAGGGGAAGGGGCCAACCCCCTGAGCCCAGGGGACGGGGCAGCAGCGGTGCCCCGCCCGGAGGCGGCGGTGCTGGTGGCAGCCGCAGGTGCAGCAGCCCGGGCCGGCTGGGCGCGGGGCCGCAGCCGGAGGGAGCCCGGAGGAAGCGCGGCGGGGCACGGCCCCCGGCGCTGCGCTGCCCCCGCCCTGCCCGGGCTCTGCCAGCCGGCACCGGCCCTCGCCGGGCGCTGAAGTTGGCCGAGGTGCAGTAGAACTCAGACCTTTCTGGGGAGGAGGAACTGCCCCACAGTAGCAGCAGCTGGAGGGATTCCTACAACGCTCTCTCAGAATCGAGCAAAACAACACGAATAGACCTTCTGCATAATGACTCAAAAACTGTTAATGGCCATCTTTAGTAACATAGCAACAGCCAAAACCCTTGAAAAGAGGAAGTTTTCATTGAGAAAGCGTTTAATTTTAAACATTGAAATTTGGTATAATGTAGTGTATGAAATAAGTTTTGAAAGGAAGCTGATGATTAAGAAGAAATGCAGTGGGCATTTAATAAATGGAGGAGCCGCAAGATAATTAACTGGCATGCATAAAGATTCATGCTTTATACCAAAATTTTAATTTTGCACATAAATGTGCCTGATGTAGGCAGCATTTAATCACCTAGCTGACAGGAGTAACTACTTTCATTTAACCTTGACTGAAGATCATGAATTCTAACAGGTTTAATTGGATACATCATTTAACAGAATGAACAGAGCAAATTTTTCTCAATTCATAGGTTCTGATTGACATGCACCAGCAATAAGGCGTTGCACAATTAAAGCTGATCTGTATTCCTGGCCTGGGCAGCAATTGCCATAGTGATGTGACACTGTTTGATCACTGTGGCACTGAAACTATACTGAATTTCCCCTTGTTTTGAAAAGGGCAATGCTTTAAAAAAAGAAAAAAAAAAAAGAAAAAAAAAAAAAAAAAGAGAGAGAGAGAAAGATAAAGCGATTTTGGCACTTTTTTTTTTTAACATTAATCACATTTATATGCACAAACTGTAAGGGAAGGAACTTGTTATCAGTAACTCAGAGGAAAGAAGGAAAAATGGTATATTCTTTTATCCATTTAGTACATTATTTACAGAAAGTCAAAAATGTGAATAGTCAAATGAATTGTAACACATTAAGGGCCTGATTGTTCTGGGCTTCCATTTCAATAGGAAGTTATTCTGTGCAGCTCCACTATTCACCTGCAGTTTGGCCTCTCTGTCCTTGCCCAAATCAGTTCCACATCACAGATAAGTTGCCAGCTGAGTAAAGGCACTGAGAAGGGGTGCTCATATTGCAAATGAGGTAGAAAAGGATGAGAATGAAGAAGCGGTACCCAACAGTAAGCTACTACGTACTTTTCCTGGCATAGAGTGTTTCATATGATATGGAGGAGCTGGCAACTTCCAGTTCCCCATATGGCTCCTGCCAGCACTTTCACTGTCTCTGGCACCTTTCACAAATTCTGAGTTTGACCTTCATGAACTGGAATTGTTCTTCTATTGTTCAACCATAAACACACGTTTAATGTACATATATGTATGCATGTCAAATATACATACATATTCACACACACAGAGACATATATATATATACAAAAATGTGGTTTTTATGTCTCTGTCTTCCACTTAATTTTTTGCTTCCACTACTTCCTTTTAATTTTTTTCTTTTAGAGGAAGTTTTGCCAAACACTAAATGGTCTGAGGGCAGAGAAGTACACAATGTGCTTCAGCCTGGCTCAGTAGAGCCAAAACTGCAGTAAAAAATCCTTCCTAATTCCTGAACGACCTCTAAAAAATCTTCAAGCAAGTTCTGCTCCCCAGCATGAGCATTGCAGCATCCGTGCTCAGAACAGCAGGTAGCTTTTCCACTTTTTTTCTCTCTGCATTCCCTTAGCTTCAGTACCTAAGTGCTGGTCCTTGATCTCACCTGAAGACAGACCTATTGCTATCCATCTGACAACCTAATTTCTGTACATATCAAGCAACAAGATTTGTAGGAGTGCATTTGAGTGGAAGACAGAAATCTTGGGGAAAGCTCGAATCCTGATTGGTTCAAAGACATGAACTTTAGAGTCAGGACAACTAGATGTATCGAGATGTATCAGATACATCAAATGTATCAAGAAAGCCTTTTTTGGTCATTTTAGAAGCCTCTAAAATTCGATTATTGGTAATACCTTTGTCTATCAGAGGTATTTCCCACATGATTCATTGTAATACTGGCAAAAGTACTTGTCAGTATAATTCATCACTGACTAACTTTTTTAAGTTTCAGGTAAATGATGGGATCATATCTCCAGCCTCTGCAGCCACATAACATGCAGGTGCTTTTCTTCATGCATGGCAAGTTTTCAGCCAGTGCCTGGATCTTCCCTGTGCAGGAAGGAGAGGCAGGATTCAGTCGGCGTGCCTCGGCCTGGCCAACAGGACACATTTCTGACACAAATGCTCCCCTCGCATGGGGGCACGCAGCAGCAGGGGTAACCTGTCCCCACTCTGCCCACTCCTGAGCTCCTCCAGGCTGCGTGGGGGCTGCAAAGCTGCTGGGCCCTTCTTTAAAGGGCATCTTTGGGCCCCATTTAGAGATGCTTGTGCTGTAATTGACTCCAAATTTCTCCAAACCTTCCCAATAAAATAGCCATCTATCACACAGTTCCTTTTAATGTCCTATTATTCACACAGTTCCACCTCATGGTGTCCTCAAAGGCAGGAAGACTTTAGGCACCCATCCAGCATTTCTCCAGGGAGATTCCTGGGGCACCCCTTGGCCTTCCCAAAGGTGTATAGAACTTGTCAGCAGCACGGCTGGGATGAAGTTGTGCTCAGCTCTGACTTTCCCTGGGGAACACTGCGGAGGTCTGTAGAGCTGCATGGACATTTTGGCCACGCTGAAGGGAATACATATTTGGTGCTGGAGAGAATTTCTCTGGCTGCCCGGATGGCCCCAGCCCCAGCCACTGGCTCTGCTCACAGGCACCCAGTGACACCAGACCTGGAGTGCCTTGCTATGCTGGGGCCTTACAGCACCCTTCTGACCTTCCTTTATCAGCTCCCCAGGCAGTCCATCCTCTGCACTCAGAGTCATTTGGGTGCTCTGCCTGTGCATGTCATTCTTGCCTTGTCTTCATGCTCAGTCATCCATGCTGAATTATCTTCCACTTCTCCCTCTGGGAATAACCAAGGCTTTGACCTAGTGGGACTTTTTGTGTGCTTAAATGTTTTGATGTACCAGATACTGAGCTGCTTGCTCCCAAATCTAAGGTGGCTGGGGATTTCAGGCTGTTTTCAGAAACAGTCTGTGCACTGGGAAGCATAATATAACTGAAGAAATCAGCAAAGGGCACTGACTTGTGCATTTTTAAGTATTTTGTCTATCGTCTTTAAAACCTTCTGCTTTCTTTAGTTTCCAAACAGCTGTCTTTTCGAGTTTGGGACTGCCTATAGAAGAATAAGAAATAATTTTCAGCTGTAATAAGAAACACATTTAATTTCATTTCAGAATCCTCAGGGAGAAGGGGATATTCCTTTTTTGCCGATATAAGATCAAGTTTGTAATTTCATTTTGAAGGCTGTTCTGAGGGAAATCAGAAGACCAGCCACCCTTTTCCCCAGGTTTTCCTGAATCCACTTTTGGACCACAACCTAAAGAAAATTCTGAGCTCAGTTAATGTTTACACCTTTCTTGCACTGTGTAATTTAACTTTCAGCAATATAAATGGGATAGCAGAGATATTTTTATGTGTTCTTACAATGTCCAAAGTTGTTTGTTACTGTTTTTATTTGAAGGAACTAGACACAATCCTGGCTGCCTTAACCACTGCCTTTGAGAGAGCTACAGCTGAGAAAATCCGCTGCCAGGAAGAAGTGAATAGAACTAACAAGGCTATTGAGCTGGCCAACAGATTAGTGAAAGGTCTGAGGTGAGGTCCTACAGGGCAGGCTAATGAAGCAGCCTACAGAAAGCACTTCTTTGTTATACACTACTGATCTGGCAATAACAGAGGCACTTAGCAAAGAACCTGATGAGCTGAAAAAATTATGTCATTATCATTCATTTTTTTCATAACAGAAACATGGTTTTGACCTTTGCATTTTCTTACATTTTTGCTTTGTTGTGGTATATCTTAACTGTAAGATTACCTGGTAACTAACCTATCCGTGAACATTAAGGGAACCAGTCGATTGTGGATATTGACAATGAAGGCAATTTATTAAAATGCGATGACTATATTTGTAACAATTAAACAGCACTAATGACTCTGCCCAGGATAGGGATACATAGAATCTAATACAATTTGTACTACTTAGTTAAGCAATATGATAATTCTCTAATTATCTTTCTGAGATTTGCAATGAGTATTTCAGGAGAGAATAAATAATGGCAAAGCCATGAATTATCAAAAATCCATATTGTCTGTTGATCCAGGCTGGCTCGAGGGAATCCATAGTCACTGATGGATTTTCTCATTTATCATTCATTTACTGATGAGATGGCTTTTTATACACACACACACACATACACTCTTTACAGATAGTTTATTTTATTGCAACATTCATTTAGGAAATCTCTCGTGGTGGCTCACTGCCATTATAGGTTTTGTCCTCTCCTACCCAATACTTTCAAGCTGAGTTTGGTAACCAAACATGTAGTAAACAGCAAAAACAGAAGATCCATTTGTTATTGAGCAAAATTATATGACTGAGTGTAGCAAATGGAACTTAAAATATAAAACAGGGTTTAACAGTTATTTCCTGAATCAATAGAAAGGATTTATTGACTAAAGGGGAGGGAGGGCACTGCAGAAGACCCATTGTTTCTGTTTAAAGAAGCAAGATGAATGCATTTAAAATGTTAACATCCTGGCTGAAAGTGTAATGTATTTTAGTGATTAATAATGCCTGTAAAACTAAACCATGTACCTAATACAGAATAATAAAATAAATAACATAGCAGACCTCTTTAAAGTGTGACAATAAATGATTGTTCTAATATTTTCTTCCACCTAACATATCATATTGTTTGGTTCTCCCATGTGCCTCCTGCTGGGCCTGACAAGTGCTGGAATAGCATACGTAGAGAGATGAAAGGCAAAGTGTGGGTATGCTGGGGGGGGAGGCATAATGAAAAATATTCTAAAGGAGGAAACAGAGATGAAAGGAAAGAAGGAAAGTTGAGCCATGTGCTAGATGAAGACAGTAAAACGAGTTTTAATGGAAAGTCCTTCAGCTAGTACCTCCCAAAGCACCAGCCCCATGAAGAAGGTGGCCAGCTCGACAGATTGGTGATGGGAAATTCATTCCTGTTGTTGGCTATGCCACACTTGGTCAAAGGCAGTAATAACCATATGACAGCTACTTAGTGACTTATAGGAAAAAATCCGTTTTAATCTACTCTGTGGTAAATAGGTCACTGTTTACTATTAGCAAAGAGTGTAATACTGACACGCTGTACTGTCAGTCCCAGCTGATTCTTTGCCTTATTTTTTGCTGAGAAGAAAGTCTCTTATTTCTCTAGTTGTATTGTTGTGAAGAGAATTTCTCAATAAATATAAAAATAAAATTATGCACAGCATTTTTTATAATAAGCAAACAGGTAAACATTTCTTTATTAATTTGTCTTTATAAAAACACCTTTACCATGACAATAATAATAAGTAACCAAATATGTGAATTTTCTTCTAATTCTTAGGGAAAGTGTTGACCAAACAGCAGAAAAGCTGATTGTGTCCAGCCAGGATCCCAGGGAAAAGCTCACACCAAGTGTCATGTCAAATCTCTTATTGACTTTATGGCATAAAAGATCCTGCCCAGAAGTTTGGTTTTGTTTGTTGTTTATTTTTCTGCCTTCTTCTGTGAGCCCTGGCATGCAAGGACTGTTTTGGGCGGTTGCATGAGTAGTTGTTACTCTGTACCAAGGAATTCTTTGCTTCTGACAGGTGCCAATTATGCTGTGGACATCTGCCCTGAAGGCATTGAATCAAGCTGACAACTCATTTTATATCAATCAAACAACAACCATTTTCAATAATTTCCCATCCAGCTGGGACTGAATTTGCACAAGTGATCTATGTATTAGAGACATTATCAATCCACAGAGACATTCAGAACCATGATTATGTTCTGTTTTCCCACAGAAACTCTTGCATCTGCACGAGAAAGCAACAACTTCTTCCACTATGCAGGAGGATGCTGACAACTCAATTTTGGTCACTTGCTGCCAAGCTCAACTTGCAACAGTCAACTCATGTCAGACTGGAAGAGGATTTTTTATGTCCAGGCTTGCCACTTGCAAATCCTGTCTGTTGATCCTCTAATCAATGTGGATCTGTGAATCTGCAAGGTAATACTTTAGTATTCACTACTGTTTAGCCACTGTAATGGGCATTTTGAACAAACACATAAGAAATTAATGGAAGTTTTAATCCTATATTTTGAGTAGAAAAGGAGAGCTGGACTTATAACCAAAGCATTATTAGGAACAAGAGAAAATATGATGCAGAAATGTTCCAGATGGTAACTTATCTTCACTGCAATAGTTTATTTTCAAAGTGGTACTGGCATAAGCCCATATCTCATTCTGCTTTGAGCAGATACTATCTTCTTCGCAGATACGAATTTTTAAAATACACAGTTAATCAGAAAAATACCTGGCACTGATTCCATTCCCTTTTTGACCTGTTAAACCATAATGTTGTTTATACAAATTTCCTTCAAATACTTTATGTAATAGAACAGTATATTTGGAGGCAAGGAATTGGTAAAATATTCTTCTGGGAAGGAACAAAACATTTCCTTTGCTAGTGTTTGAAGTACCTTTTGCTGTCTGACTGGAGCTAGAGGTGATAACTAACCCAGAGTCCTTGGGAATATGGTTAGCAAGACAGAACAGTAGGCAGGCTCACCTTCTTCTTGTATTCTGTCAAGTGCTGTGCCCTGCTGTTTGCATAAGGGGACCAGCTTTTATTATTCTACTCTGTCCCTGCTACTGTGCACCAGGGCAGCACAAAGCAAGATTTAGTGCTTGGATATAGTATTTGCTTGATAGCAATTGTTATAGTTAAGGCTGCAGTGAGACTTCTGTCTTAACCTGCTGTTCTCCCATGCTCAGAATATTCTTTTTTTTTTAATCCTTTTCATGTGAAATTTTTCATGCTTGTTATCAGCTGAAATATGTTTCTTTTTTTTTTGGCAAGCCTGAATAAAATTCATTCATTCATATTTGAATTATGCAAGGAAGTGGGTGTAAGGAGAAAGGTCTCTTTTTTGCACATTCATAATTCACAAAAAAAGCTGCATATTACAAGCTGAAACTTTCCAGGTGGCTAGTTTTGACTGAAGGGTAGTCTTCATGCTAATTACAAAGAGAGAATGACTGAAAGAAAAATGAAAGGGAAAAATTAAAAATGACACATATTGTGATTAACTCATTTGTTTTGTAGGTGTGTCATACAAAAGTTACATTGTGAGCCACTTAGAGCAAGTTTAAAGTAACAATTTCATTTAAGTTAAGATGAACTACCATAATTACATAATATCAATGTTTTGTGCTGCAATTTCACTAAGAATCTCCCTACAGAAGCTGCAGAAGCTATTACTTATGCAAATGTGGAAGCTCACAGTGAAATCAGTGCAGAATCTTATGAATCATTAACTTTGGCCAGAAAGCCAGTCTGGGGAAGAAGGGAATGGCGTGCACCCGCAGCAACTGTCCCTATGCTCTGGGTCTCCCTGAACACTGGACTGCTGAGCAAAATAACTTGGGGGTTTTGCAGTTTCTTCCAACTTAATACACTGACTGTCAGCGACCACTAAAGCTTTGCTATTCTCTTTTCCTTGCTATATTCCCATATACTTATGGACATAACAGGCAGCATAAAATCCAACCAGCACTGTGTGACTGACCCTCAACAGTAACAAAGGATTTCTTCAGCAGAAGGTACCTGGGCAGCAGAAGCTGGGAGTGTTAGAACATTCTCCCTTAACCCATGGAAAAAAGGTGCTGTGACATGCAGCTCCATGTTCTGATAAAACGCCTGGAGATAAAATACAAGCATATAAATAATGCAATATAACTCTAATTTTAAACATTTGAAAGAATAACTGGAATGGTTTGCGTAGTAATTGCTGACTATGCTCCACATGGAGCAAAGTTGGGTTTAGAACTTCCGCTCTACTAAGTTCCCAGTAACCTCTTGGAGGCCAAAGAAGGACTGTCGTATTCAGTGCAGGAAACCTCACCTTTTTTTATCCCTTGAATTTTGGGTGAAGTGAGGACAAACAGATTTTTCCTAGTCATGCTGCTTTTTTTACAAAAATAAAAACAAACCAAGTGAATGAATTCTGAGACATACTAGCTTCTGTAAGTAGAAATTTAAAACTTAACCTTTACTATTCCATGAACAAAAGGTCTTGATCCATTCACTGAGTGGATGAATGCTACAACAATTGCTAAATAGAAAGTGACAGCAGTGGCTGGCAATAATATGGCCATATAAAAAGTCCCTGGTCTTAATGTTTACAGTCATCATTGGCATAAGATCAAATCTCAGCACTGGGATAAAAGTCACACCCATTTTAATACATTAAATTATCTACTTGAATCAAAAAGGGACAAGTCCTAGTGAGAGTAAAATTGATGCAGAGCAATGAAGGAAACATGGCAACTGTCTCTCTTCTGAATGCCTGATGCTGCCCAGGGTGTTAATGACCCAGCAAGTATAACAGCTCTGCTCAAGCCCTTTCCTACTTTCCACTCATTGCAGTATAATGAATGGGATACCCTATACTGGCATTGTATCTCTTGTCTGTCACCAGCCCCGTGCTGGGATGACTCTCTAGGTGTGTGTCATACTGAAAGTATTTCTTGCTGGTGGTCCTGTCTTGGCAGAAACTTGGAAGAAATGATTGATCTTGTACTTAACCCAGTACTTGCAAGTTATGTTCAGAGTATTTTTAATAGTCTATTTTCTTCATCAGCTCTCTCTGATTATGTTCTACAAGTATTCAAAGTAGCTTCCTCTGAAAACTCTTCCTACACCTGTATGATAGTTACATTAACTCACAAGGATTGCAGTGCCCAAGACACATTGACTCCCGCTGGATTTTTACTTGTCTATTTTCCTTATCTTATTTGCACCCTTGCATGAACTACAGTTCAATGACTGCAATTTGAGCACTCCTTCCTATCTAGCTGAACAATCTTTCCCAACACACCACCACCCTGATGTGTAATCACTCAGGAGACATAATCATTCACTTAGAACTAAAATAATTCTCCTACCGTTTGCTCCTTGCCTCCATTCTGCCCTTTTTCTCTGATTTATTGCACTATATTCCTTATGGAAATATTTTGACATCCATCCCCTCTATTCAAGTCTTATACCCACCCTTGGAGGGAGTGCTTTGAACAGAGGAAGGCCAGGATGAGTGTGTATCTCATATACTCACCCTTTTATTCCAGTGTCATTTCCCCCACCTCCTCATTATATTCCTGAGCCCTTCCCCTCCTTCTAGTTTAGCTGCACCTACTATCTCTCCTAGATTTGAGTCCTCCCTTCCCTCCCCTGCCCCTCTAGTAAATGTCAGAAAATATTTCCTCACAGCCTCTGCTATTCAGGATTGTGTCTGAATATAGGGATCCTGAACCCCAGCCTTGTCTAAGCTGTCTAAATCACTTGACCCCAAAAAGGTTGCCACAGGATAGCACTTACCTACAGCGCAGGCTGGAGAGAAAGTGCTGTTAAGGCACTGAATTCCTCCAGCTCTGAGTTCTGCAGTTTATTTTGACTGCAAGAAAGAATTTAGTATGCCAGAGCAATGTATTTGTTACTCATTAAGCTTAGTCAAAATTACTATGAAATTCCCTAATTAAACAGTTCAAGCTGAGAAGTAAAATGCTTTCTAATCCCGCCACCACAGTGCCCCACTCAGTCCTGTACCTTTGCCTCTTCTTTCTTGCTGCCCTCGTGTTGTCATGTTACCTCACCTGCTGCCTGTTGGTTTTGCTTGCTATGAGTGTCCCCCGACCCCCACACTGCACCAACAAGCAGAAAGCTCTTCATGCCAAGTACTGACCTAGTGGTGTGCACCAGCCCAGGCTGGAAGTGCATCTTGAATTTCTTGCTCCCTCGGGAGCATTTGATTAAAGGAGGATTTTCATGGTGTGTCAGAACGTGGCTGCTCTTCAGTAGCTGCTGGTGGCAGTTCTGAGCCGGAACACACCCTGGGGCTCCGCTCCTTCTGTGGAGATAACCTGAGTCCTGGGACAAGGAATTCTGCACAGTTCCCCCAGTGTGCAGGAGAGCACAAACAAGGCCATGCTTACACCTGCTGCCAGGCTGCTGTTCTTGCATTCAGGGACAAAGGTTTCACCAGATTTTCAGTGATTCTCCAGAGAAGGCTTCCACACCTGCTCTCTAATGTGTCTCTTAGTGACAGCTAAAGAACTTGAATCAACTTCACTCTTACTCGGGATGTGTGAGGTCAGTTTGGAAACATTTGGAAATTGAGGACATTTTGTGAGTATCTGCACACCTGCACAGGGCCCCACAACAGCACTGGAAAATGCAGGAGACCTCACAGCACAGTGTGCCTTTTACAGGCCTCAACAGGCCCAGCCTAATTCACAAAAATACACATGAGCTCCTCAAAGTGCTCAGAGGAATACACAATCTGAACTAATTTCTGCAATTATAGGTCTTAAAAATCTTCTTTAAAACCCAGGAGATGGCTCTGGAGTCACAACACAAAAGTGTACAGTTGTACAGAATACAGTTCATAATTTTGTTTCTTTCTTCCCTTCCTAGTAACTGAAGTTCTAATTAATAAAAACTGTTTAAAATGAAGTAGGAAAACAGAATATTTTAAACAGAGGTATGTATGTCCTTTATTTCATATGCTTTGATTTATGGATTTGCAAACTTACCACTTCAGCCTGAACACAAAAAGCAGAAAAATTACTTTAAAATTAAGTTGACAGTGCTTTAGGATGAATTATGGATACCTTTTTTGGCTTCTGACAGTAATTTGCTTCAGGATATTCTTCTGGCTGAGAAGCTGTAAACAAGACACAGCAGCAAAAATACAGGCAAAGAAAAACAACTAAAAGAATTAGATCAGCTATAGCATTAATAATTTTGATGCTGAATTTTGCTCCTTTGGGTCTAAACCAAACTAACTGTATTTATTTCATAATTTTTATTTTTCAATTCACTTGTCCATGGTGAATATATCCATGTGTATGTATTTTCCCACCAAGAATCCCTGTGTCTCCATCATGAGGAAAATAAAATAAAACTTTTTAAATTACCACAAAACTCTTCAATTTATTTAAAATCAAGTCTGCAAGAGGAGAATTCTAGTGCTCTATTTTACATATCATGTAAATGAAGCTTTCCCTGGTACATTTTTCCACAACTCTTTTTGGTGCTAACTTGTTAAAAAGTTAATTGGTGCCACTGTTTACATTATTAACTGGAGCCCAGGACTACAAGGAGGTGCTGAAGTATTCACCCAAGAGACCAGCCTTCCACAGGCACTGCAGTGGAAGGATTAGTGAGCAGGATGCTCAGACACTCATTTCCAGCTTGGAGTGGCCACAGCTGACTGCAGTAACATCTGCCCACCGGATGTGCACCTCTCCATGTGAAAGTTGTGGATACTGAAAGGTTAATGAAGGCATTTTCCAGCTCTGCAGGATGTACTCTGTTCCTTTCAGCTATGCTGATGCACATGCCTGTGCATCCTCTGCAAGCAGTTACTGGACACACAAACCAGGAAGTGGATGTCGAAAGTCACTGTATTATTAAATTAAGAACCAGATCTAATTTAAATAAAAGATAAATATACCCTTACAAGTAAGCAAATGTCATTAGGGGATATCAGTTGTACCTGCATATCTTTCCAGTCATCAGAGTGCTTTAAAACCCTTCTCATTTAGGGACAGTATGTTTCTCTGAAATAGGAAAACAAGTTTTTTTTCAGGTGATGCATGAAGCAAGAGTTCAAAGGACTTGACTGAAGAGCATCAGCAAGTAAACTAAAAATGAAAATTATGACCAAGATGGCTAGGTCTTGCAGCTTCATGCTTGCCTTGCAGTCTGCATAAAAAATTTGGAAATTATCTTGGAGCTTCACATAGTTATCAGTCCCGAGCTGTCCTAATGACTGAAAGTAAGATGTTTCAAAGAAACAAGTTGATGATGCTCCAGGTGTTCACAACGTGCATGTTTGCCTTGTCATGGTATTAGCATCACATAGTCTAAATTTAGACAACCCCAGACATTACAAAAATCAGTGTTTGTACTGCAATTATAAAATTTCTTACTTCTAAAAGCTGAAGATTGCAGAGAAACTATTTCAGAGAGCAAACAATAGAATATTTAGAAGAAGGAAGTAAATATTTTGTTAAAATAATTTTTGGAAAAAGCCTTCAAGGATTTGAAACAGGCACAGTCCTTCTTTATGACCATGTGGAGCTTAAAGGGCCATCTACCAAGCTCTACCGTAGCTGCATTTGAAAGATAAACTATGGGAACTCACAAAATCCCAGGCAAGGAGGTTCCCTTTACTTTGGAAATCTATAGATTTTAGACATATTTTTCCATAGCAGTTTGTGATATCACATATCACAGTACTTTGTGCCATCATTCACATGGGTGAAGTAAAGACTGGCAGCAATCCAACTGCTCACTTTGAACTGAACAACCACATGAGATGCTGACACAAAAAATCACCCTTTGATTTCTCAAGAGTTAAATTGCATCTGCAAACCATGTCAAGTTCCATTTGGAGTAAGCTCTGGTGTCTGTCTAGTGCATTTCTGCCACTGGTTATTATTTCCTTTCTTGTTTCTTCAGACAAGAAATGTCTGCATCCTAGCTGCTAATGAAAGAAGAGCATAATTCTGAAATGCTTAGTCAGTTTTATACTTTTTTACTGATGCTGGGAAGAAGTGACAAAATCCTGTAGTTAACATGATTCAAAAGATAAGGGGGAGGAGAAGGTGGAGAAAGATTATATAAAATGTACTTACATTGCTTCCACAACTGAATTGTTTTCAGTATAGTGTCATGCTCTCAGTGTGGGGGAATTCTGCATGTGTCATGATTCTACACATGTTCTTGCACACTACTTGCAGCTGCACTATTTTTCATGGGCAAATTTAATAGGAAGATGTTTATGTGTTCCCTCCAATCTTAGTTCACAAAAACATGAAGAGGAAGAAACCCCACTACCTGATAGCTTGTTTGCTTCCCTTCTTTATATAGCCTTTTAAAACACTTTAAAACAAATATTAGGAATACCCATCTTTTGTACTAAATTCTGTAACACCTGCAATTTCAGCTCTATTACCTTTGCTAGAATGATCTTGTCCCTTCTAATGTTTATAATGCTAATTAAGTAATTTTAAGTACCTGAAGAGGTCATATTTCTAACAGTGGGGGTTCTTCAAGAGCTTGATCCTTCAAAAGGGAGAATAATTTCTGCTAAGTCCTGAGTATCCTCTGTTCTCAGCAAGTTGAAGATGAAACTCAGAAGCACTCCATACAGCAGCACAGCAGAGCCAAGTGCTGTCAGAAATTTTACAGAGTCAAACTCAGAGAAGCTTTCCTACTCTTGTCATTTTAAAATCCTGGATCCTCTTCTCTAAGTATGCTCTGTCCTAAACTTTGTTTGCAGGGAGTGTGTCAACCAGCTCTTCAGAGGGAACCATACCCTTGGGTTCCAGCCTCTTGCAGATGTATCCAGGAAGTAGAACAAGATTTTGCAAATAGAAAAGAGAAGAAAGCAAGCAAGCAAGCGGGGGGGCAGGGTAAGGTTTCACTTGAAAAGCCTGTAACATGCTGAAGCATAGGTTGTCTAGCTGGTGGCAAGGGAGGTAATTGAAGAACTGGCAGTGCAAGGAGAAATTTGGACTTCAGAGAACAAAACTGGCATCTGAGGTAGAAGCACATCCAACTAAACCAAACAGGACAAAACTCAAAAAGAAGGTACAGCTATAAGGGTGTTACACTGTCAGTAAGTGTATGAACAGAAAATAGATGTTATAAATGAAAAATTTAAATTTAATTACTGCATCTCCTGCAGTACAAGAAAGACATTAACTTGCTCCAGTAGAAGCTATAGCAGGAAGCCTGTGAGGAGAGGCTGAGGGCACTGCTGTGGTTCTTCAGCCTTGAAAAGGGCCAAGAGGACACAGCGATCTACAACTGTCCAGAAATACTTCACGAGAGGCTAGAAACAAGATAGAGACAGGTTTTTCTTAGATGTGCACAAGGACAGGAAAGAAGCAACATGCAGAAGTCAGACCAAGAGACAGTCTGATCAGGCATTAGGAAAAATAATTTACCATGAGGGTAGTGAAACATTGGCAGAGGATTCCTGGAAGGCTGTGACTTCCTCATCTCAAGATGACAAGGTCTTTATGTCCTCTTCTGGAGAGTAATCACATTTAACATATCACCTAGATATTAATATCTACATTTGTAACATTAATATATATATACTTTTACAAGTACAGTTGAAGCTCTGTGTGCTTTTAAAACAAAAAAAAATTATGGATCAACAGGGTGTTGCCCTGGGTATCTTTTTTTTTTTTTTTTTGCCATTGAAAAATCACATTTTTAAAATAAATGTAACATTTATGTACAATTGTATGGGAGGTATTTTAAAGCATCTTGAATTTTGTACATGGTGAAAACTGCATACATGTAAAATACATAGTCATGTATCCAGTTGATGGAAAAGTTCTTGTTTGTAGGAAGCTGATCAGATAATTTTGGAAATGTATAACAAGTGCTTCTGTTATTAAAGATGTGCATCTGGGAATACAGTCTGCCAAAGAAAATGAAATATTCAGTGAGTCTTTTCAGAAGAATGCCAGCAAATAGCATTGAAATATTAAATAGAGATGTGAAGATATTAGTTTCCAGTCTTCAGATGATCACTTAGCTCAAAAGTTAAACAGGTGTGACTATGACATCTCTCATTCTGTTTCTAATCAATCTCAAATCATATATATGAGATCTAGCTGTGTTTGTGTAGAGACTGAACATCAGAAATTGTTGTGAACTACCCCATGTAAAACCTGCCTGCTAGTGCCTGTCTGTGTGTCTGTATCTTAGATTCAAACATGTTTCTTAATTATCCTATACCTTTATCAGGTTACATTACGGTCTCCTGCTGCTACAAGAATTTTTAACTTAGCACTACAAACTATAGCTCTCAGTTTAATAATCACAGTATTCCTGCTGATTGGGCAAATTATATTGGCAATGAAAATCAAATACTTTTGTTAGCTGGCCTCCTGATGGCAATGAAGAAATACAAGTCAATCAGACTTTGAATTACTCTAATTCAAGAGAAGTTAGGAAAGTGTGAATGTTTCCAAGATCTGCTGCTCAGTCAAGACTCTGCAGTCATAGCAGGGTTTGCAAATCCTTGCTCTGCATTTCACAGACTATTCAAAATTACTTTATAGCCCAATAAATGTGATTTTGCCATTATTAATAAAAAGCAACAGGGATTGTATTGAAGTGACAGTGTAGGGACTCAGCAATGCTCTGGGTTTTCTGGGCCTAGATAGATTTTAACTTGGTTTAACTGTGATAGCAATTGTCCAGCTGTGAGGCACTCTTTACTAGATTTGTTGTAGTTTAACTCTAGTTTAGGGTAATAAAAAATGGTTATATCAATGTGAACTGAACTGCCTATAATTCTGGAGTCAGCTATGGAGAAGAGCGCAGACACATTTGACACAAATCACCTACTTAATCATAGTTAGATGACAGTGTTAAGAAAACAGATAAAACTAAAACCAAGCAGCCACCAGGCTGAGAAGAAAGGCATCCCTCTCCCATGAGTAACACATGAATCCTGGTGATAACTTATCATAATACTCCCCCATTCCTTTTGAGCTATATCAATCCTAAGACCCAAAGGAGAACTGGGGGAGTAAGCACAACACCAGAGAAGAGGGCATCTTTAGTGTAGCAATTTTAACTCTATCTTTAATGAGGTCTTCCTATAATCATTGAGTAATTCTGGCTATTAAACTGTTCAAAACATTAACTGGACTAACAATAAAGTCTTAGAGTAATTTATATTCTTTTGCCTTTTGCCGGTACATTTTTGCCAAACAGAATTCCTTTGAGTGTAATAGCACATCATAACATCACCAACATCTTTAAGAACCTGGAAGCTGAAATAAGCAGTATAAAGCTGAAGCTCACAAGCACTTTTGGCCAGTTGCAGTCAATGCTGCTGTGCTCTATTTTCTCATGGACAAGCTGAATAAAATCAATCCAGTGAATTAGCTCTCACTCGAGGTTACCACTCAGGAAGAGGTCAGTGAGTTTGCGTGCTGCTGTTTTAATCTAGTGCTACCACTGGCTTACCACTTTCCCTCTGGTTACTGGCTTTTACTGCTGTATTTCACAAGGCAGTGCAGTGAGCAAAACCCTCTGAGAACGTGAGGCTGAATGTAAAGAACCTGCCTGCCTGAGTAACTCCCTCAACTGTCATCTGCCTTGGTCAGTTTGAAAGGCTATAGCTTACTTTCACAGTTAGCTCTCCCAGTACAGCACAAACCCTGCACGAGCTCCCATTTACCACTCTGTGTATGGACACCTCTATGTGTGGCCAAGCAGCCCACAGAGCAGTTCTTTGCCTTAAGGTTTACAAGTCTGCCTTGCATGCCTTTCCAATTCAGCACAGTACAAGGGAATATGGACAAGTTGGTGTAGTTCTGCTTGGGTCTCCTTGCTGTAGTGTGAGCTGTTCATGCTGCCAGCTGGCTCTGCCAGGCCCCAAGAAAACTCCCTCCCTCAGGGAAGAATATCAGTCTGAAATGCTTCCTACAAACTGCATTTGCTCTGAACCAGTCCAGGCTGCTTTCTTGTTAAGGATAGAAAAGCATGACAGCTTCACAAACATTACTGTGGATGGGGGGCACCTCTGCAGGGAAAGCCAATTTTCTCACTCTCTACTTTCCATCTTCATCTCAAACACTGGGAAATGCATCAACTTTCAAAGTAGCTCTTCATGTCCTGAGTGCTGCTGTCACATGTATATATTCCTCCCCAGAATGAGCAGAATGGAAAGAGTGTTGTATAATGATCTCTCATTTAGCTTAAAGTGTCATCTTTTCCTTCACTGCATTTTGTCTGTGAGAAGTATGCTGAGTCTTGTGCAGCTGCATTCTCACTCTTATTCGGCACAGATCTCTTCTAAGTTCTGCACCCATACCAAGAGTTTCCTTCTTCCCTTTGAAAAGAGTTACAAATGGGTACACAGCAGAGGAGCCCAAAGCCTACATGGATGTGAACCAGGACAAAAATATTAACCTGATAAAAAAGATTTCTTTGGCTTCTAGTGCATGTGTTCTGAGCTGGAAAATAAAATTCCAAATGAAGCCGAGAAAGGGAAGACAAAGAAATTCAGATTCAGATGCTGAGCCTATATGTTTTCAGAGCACAGAATAGCTACTATACTGTAACATAAATCAGCCAGCCAGTGAATTCTTGCCCAGTATCCTCAAGGTTATCTAGGAGTCAACTACAAGCATCTCACACGAGGATATGTGCAATGACTGACTTCAGCAAGGTGACAAAGACTGCTCTGGTCGAGGTTGGGACACTCAGAATGCCCACCACCACCACCACACACGGCCAGGCCCTGCCTTTGTTTTTGTTTGATACATTTCTCATTAAGCTGTGTAAGCAAGATACAGTTCTGCTCAGAAGAAACACATACTATTAATTATTTAAAAATTAACAGGGGTTAAACCCATTTTCATGGTCAGGCATGCTAACCTTTAGAGCAGATCTAGCATTAAATCATGGATATCTATAGGGAGTTCCCTTGGATAATTTGATCAAATTATGCTCTTAAAAATACACTTCAAAAATGTCATCCTGGTGTAGGAGGAAAAAAAAGAAAATAAGGCAATGAAATTAATGGAAATTTGGAGAAATGAAATGTTGTCTCATGTATTTTGACAATGTAGGCATCAGTAGGTTTGCCAGACAGATCAGCTTCAGATTTGACTTGAACAAATTAAGCTAGTCTAAAGCACAAGCTACTTGCTAGTAATTTTCTTGGCTTTTTCCTCTTCAACAATTTTACAAGTTTGTTTACGTTATAACAGCACTGGCCATGCATCTCCCACATCTAAGGTCATTTCCCAGCCTTTGGGAAGAAAGCTAACACCTGACAGGGTGGCCAATTTCTGGTCACAAAAGTGTTTTAAGCAACAAGGTGTACAGGCAGCAAGAGCAAAGGAGAAAAGATGTGAAGTTGAAGAAATGAGAGACTGGTAAAACAATCAGATATAGACAGCAAGAGGAAAGAGCAGCGAAACACCTGAGGGCTCTGACAGAGAAATCCCACTGCACCAATTGTTTAACTGTTACCCTGCTTTGCAAACAGCACACTGTAGGCACCCCTCCTTTGCAGACATCTGCTGCTGCACCCCATTTCTTTCAACAATAAGACATCAGGCAAAACCAGGCATAGCTGAGAGATCCATAATAATACTAAAAAAAGAGAGAAATGATACCCAAGAAAAAGTGATGCCAATGAAAAACAATTACTCACCACCACCAAGTCAATGCCCAGTCAGTCCTCAAGCTGCAGTCCCCAGCCAACTTCCATCTCTAGTTTATACAGAGAGCATGACGCCATATGGCAGGGAATATCCCTTTGGTCACTTGGGGTCAACTGCCCCAGCTGTTGTCCTCTCAACTTTTTGTGCACCCTCAGCCTCATCACTGGTGGAACAGTGTGAGGAGCAGAAAAGGCCTTGACTCTGTGTGAGCACTGCTTAGCAATAATTAAAACATCTGTGAATTATCAACTCTGTTTCCAGCACAAATCCAGAACACAGCCCCATACCAGCTGCTATGAAGAAAAATAACCCAGAAAATCTACCCCAGTGAAAACTAGAACAATCTTAAACTGAGTTTGCTAGGCTGGAAGGTGCTTGGTGGTGTTGGGATTTTTACTTGTGAATGAGATAAATTTGACTGAAGCCTAAGAAACATTTTTTACAGATTGCTTTAAAACAGGTTTATGCTTTAATACTGTCTACCTTCACACAACATGCTGTGATTTGATTTTCCATTATTATGATGATGTATTACCACACCAAGTAATAAAGACTGTAGCGAATTTGGATTGAAGAATATAAACATCAGTCCTCTTGTTTGATTTTCCTAAATCTCTTTCTGACCTAAGCAGCTAAATATCCTCGGTCTGGTCATAATCCACACCTTGACCATATGGTCCTCTACCAGAAAACAAAATAATTCTAGGCAATTAAGACACGTGCCCATATCCATTTCATCTGCTAGATCTTTGGAGGTGCAAACAAAACACTGGATGGGAAGATCTGCTAATGCTGATAGTGCTTTAGATCACTTGATAATCTTTTTCCTGTGATAGTTATTACTGAATTGAAATCAAATGCATGCATGTTAGGACTAGTAACAGATGGCACTTCTGTTCTGTGAGGAAGAAACAGGGGCAAAGGGGCAGCAAAGTTGAACCTCCCCCCTTCCCTGTCTTACCAGGATTCATTGTGTTGCCCTCCTGTTACAGTTGGCTGTGACTCTTTCTTGTTATAAAGAGATGTCAGAAGTTAGAGAGAGACAGATGATAACCTTAAATCCTTTACTGCATTTTACCAGGATTCTGAGAAATAAAAAATAAAAAAATAAAAGCCAGCTGAGGGAGTTGGAAAATGTCAGTGAGGCATTACACAAAGAACTTGATACATTTGTTGACCTTTCTTCTTACTCCACCCTTCTCCTCTAAGATGGATTTAGTAGTAGTGAGTGCTTAGTGCTATAAGTGCTTTCTTAAAAATAATTTAGATGCTATTGGCTGTCTGCCTGCACTTGGAAAACGTAGCTGTTTCAATGAGCCCCTGCTGAAACGGAAGAAAAAGGATTTATTGAAATGCCTCCAAAAATGCACCAAAATTTCATTCTTCCCCTTGTCTGCTGAAACCCATCTTGTTCTTGCTTTTACTGTCTTTTGTTTTATTTTTTTAATTGTACCACTGTATTCAGGGTCTTTTCATTCTTCTCCGCTATTTTGCGAATGGTGTGTGTGGTATTAAGTGCTGAAGGCAGAGATGAGAGGAAAAGTGTTTTGAATTGACTAATTTGCAGGCAAGAAATAAAGCTCTTGTAAGGTGGTCCCAGGGGTATCTTCGCCATGAACACTATTTGAAATGACATGTAATCTGGTACATTTCAAAGGCAAAACATTTCCTATTCTAAAGTATCTTCCTGAGCCAGGGCTGGTTTACCTGTTTCCAGAGAATAATAAACTCCACCGAGGCCAAGGAATCTCCTTCTCTCCCCTCTCAAAATTCCTGTTCTTTTTCAAAGGGGCAATTGCAGCCAACAGTTTATTTCTGTCCTATCTTTTGCTGCTCTAATGGCTCAGTGCTCGCTGCTAATACATAGCTGAATGCACCTCTGGATTAAATAACAAGTAACAGAACCCAGCACATCCCTGTACAACACAACAAATAATGGTGTAGAGCTCTCTTGTTGTTTCTTACAACAGTGGAAAATTTAGGTCTTACAGACTTCTAAAATTTTAAGCATTTCATCGTATAACTTTGATCTAGCAATTTCTTAATAAAAACTGTTCCTCTTCTAGAGAAATCTGACTTCAACTGACCTTGGAATGTTGTATTAATACTCTTTCTCAGTGGAATGCAGTATTTCGTTGACATACGAAAAGGCTTACACACAAAAGTCCACATTAAATTTGTTAAGGCAGAAATTTCAGAAAAGCTTTATGTTTAGAATTTTGTCCATACTTTGGTGGAGGCTTAGCTGGTCTTGTAAACTGACACATTTAATCATCATCTGTGAGCATATTTATATGCTCTAAGAAATGTTTATATAGCTATATGATTTAAGCTTACGATATCCAGAAGCTGTATCGCATAGTTTTAAAATATTTTTAAATGTTTTAAATGAGGAAACTGGCCACAAATAAACCCCAAAGCTTTTGAGAAAATAAACACTGATAAATATTACAAATAATTTCTATTACTTTCACAGCTGTTCTGTTCTAAAGCTTTTACTTACTGAAAAACAAACTCATGCTTTGTGAACATTCTGAACTTATACAGATCACTGTTTCAACATTTACTTGATTTTCTCTTTAACCCTCTGTGAAGAGAAATCAGGGTACAGTGTGTCTACAATAATGACCCTCCATTTTTATATTTCTAAATTTATTTTATATCTATTAAAAAAAAATCCAGCTACATTGATTTTAAAAATCCATATGCTTGTGCACAAATGTACTGGCTCTACATAGTATTTTTTCAGTTGTGGACAACGTTAAATAAATTACGTTACTTGAAGAGAGATACTGAAGGTTCCTGGATAGAACAAGCAAAAGAAATGAATTTGAAATGTCCAGAAAGGAGAAATTTCTAAAGGCATGGAAAGCGAAAAGTTCTCTCCTCAACCTAATATTTATGTGAGGCAGCAGAATGTCAAGAATGACTTGTGCTGTCAGTTTACATTACCAGTCTCAGCCCCTTGAAGGACAGATTTTTGTACTGTGAGTGACCCTAACGTGTGTTGCATCTGGATCACTACCAAATAGAAGTCATGATAAAATATTATGTCCCACAGACAGGTCCTACACCTTAATTGTTGTTTTTCACGAAGTTCTGTCAACTGTAATTCTTAATTTATGGGGACTTAGCCTAAATGTAACTTGGAACTAAATGTGTCCAGTGTTCACAAAAAATCCAAAGAAGGCAGTGCTGTTCCCCAGTGGTGTTTATCTCCTGGACTGGTCCCCTTATCAATTCTGAACTATTAAATCAGTCTGGACTAGATGCTATTATTAACAATCATGAGAAAACATAACACCATGAAATAAAGAACTTTCTACAAGTTAGTTAGCAATACCACTAGTTCTAGAAATTCTACCACAACCAGAGAAACAAACCAGGCCTTTCCATGACTGCCAGGTGCTGTCCCATGTTAACACACTGACAGCATTACACCTCCAACACTCAGTGTGTCTGAGGAACGTCTCAGGGCTTGGCTGAGGGAGCTGCCTGGGGAACACTCACTGCTTTCTGAAATCAGAGGTAGCTGCTTACTCTCTGTATCTGCACAGGTCTTCAACCTTGCACAAGTATACTTGAGCAACAGATTTGACCCTAGTGAAAATTTGTTAACCCTCCTCTAACCAGCACAAGGACTTCTGTTAAGCCCCTTTCATTGCCTGTGTGTAATGTCACCTTCAGCGAGACACTAACTAAATTTCTTTTTCTTTAGATAAATTTCTAACATATCTAACATAAATTTCTAACACACTTCAGTGTGCATTGAAACATCCATATAAGCAATATGTAGGGAAGCCATCAGCAGGAATCAATTGTTTCACCCTGGGATGCTTTTTGGAGACAGGAGCATTTTGCTAACACAGAATACCTAGCCAGAAAACAGCACAATATCCTGGCTCAGCTGATTTATTTAAACTATATTTTTGAGGGCTGTTTTTCCTTTGGTGACTCATGTGATGTGGTGCCATTTTAACAGTGTGTAGAACATATGCTTGTTTGAACACTTCATTATTTGGCTCAAAGTAGTACAGTATATTGTTCTGTTTAGGGAACAAGTTTGAATTTACCATTGACTCAGGAGAACTTCACAATGTATCTCTGGGTCAAGGACAGGAAGCTGCAGCAGAAATAGCTATGGAAAAGGCATCAAAAGAAGGCCACTGGGTTATACTTCAAGTAAGTCAAAGCTCTTCATTACATCAGTGCTGCACTGCGGTGTTAAAAACTGAAGCGTTTCAAAATAACATGTGCCTAGATGAAAGAGTACTAAATAGTGATTTAAAACTTCCTTTGTCTTTGCCACAAGGGAAGCACATAACTTCATCTGTATATGTGAGTATCGCTGAATATCACATAAAATATGAATTGCAACTATCTTGCATGTAGGGAGTCAGCTAACATATTTTCCCAAGCACATGATATCTGATTTACTAATTTATTATCCATTAAAAAAAATCCTTTAGTAAATAAATGTGTAGCAAAAAGAATTGTTACGCTGTATAATCAGATGAATAGATACAAACAGGGAAGATTGCTGTCATTATGCAGTGTATTGTGCTAAACAGATGCACACAATTTTTTTCAAATATTGTGCAGTATCAAACTGCTTCCTTATGTCTGGGTTTTTCTTGTATCAATAAAATGTTTCAAATTTCAAATCAATAGCTCACTGGGAGGCCTATTTTTTTCATCCCTTCTCCCCCCTCTCCCTCCTTATCTCTGAATATTTATTTTGTAGTAAAGTGGTTGGACACATTAGAGAAATTACTGAAGAAAACCAGGGAAGGAAGTCAGCGGGGTGATTAGTTTGGAGTCTTCTTTCCCTAAGGCACATCTCATTCCAGAGTGGATTTAGGAAACCTCCCATTAAAATAACTGATAAGCCACTACCTGTAATACTGCCTGATCACCATGCTGCACTAGATAAATTTGACTAGGCAAGCAAAACACCACAGAAATAAAACTTTAAAAATGTGAGTATTAAACTTCTAATTTTAAAGCCACTTGAAACAGTGAAGTCACTAAAAGCCTTTACAGCATATGCAATAGTAAAGCAGAAATTATTTCATTTCTTAAAGATTTGTTCACATATCCTAGAGTGACTGCACACCTATCACCAAAAAAAAAAAAAAACCAAAAAAACCCCCACAAACAAGAAACTACTTCTTACAATTTTAAAGCATCACATACAGTCTCTAGCTAAGTACCTCTCTGTGTGCATGGGAAATGAAGAATTTGCAGTCACTACAGGTAATTACTGTAGTACAGAAAATTTATTTTGGTTTCATCCAGCTTAGTTTGGTTTATCTTGAGATGCACAAGCATGTGGTTTTGTGTTTCTGGAATATCTTTTACATATTCTGACCATGCAGTGCACTGGAATTAGGTCTTCAGCTGAGCTAAATCAGTGAGGTTCACTACACCAATTTATATTTCTAAGGGTTTGGTCCAAAACATTTGGGCCATACATTAGAGAAAAGCATGACTTGGCTGCTAGGTTATTGTATTTCCCTCTGTCCTTTTTAATTTTTGTTTTGGAGGGCTTCTAATGAAAACATTTTTTTCTTACTGACTCTTCAAAAGATACTTACAAACACAGGTGTGTATAAATAATAGTTAAAAGCTATGATCAAAGAAATAAAAAATATATGCATATCATAAATCTGTAATAAAGAAGAGCATCCACCTGAATGCTAAAAAACTCACCAATTACAAAAAAATTTAAAAAAAAATTGGATTTTTGGCACTATATTCTAAAAAACCTCTGTGAAAATTACAAAGGCTTTTCTTCTTTTTCTCTTGCATAGAACCTCTTCCAGCAATATAAAAAAGAAAAATCGCCAGCCACCCGCGCGGCGGAGGGAATGTCACCCAAAGTGCTGACAGACGCACAAAGAAACCCGTGCCTGCAGCCACGGCCACGACACGTTTGTCACCAACTTCTGCCGGCGGCTGCGGCTCCGCCGGGGCCGCCGCGGCCTCCGGCCGGGCCCGGCCCCCTCCACCCGCGCAGCACCGCCTTCCCGCCCCCGCCCAGGTGCGCT
>VZUI01019805.1:0-12144 GCA_013401135.1 Cettia cetti | reverse complement strand
TTCTCTTCTCTTCTCTTCTCTTCTCTTCTCTTCTCTTCTCTTCTCTTCTCTTCTCTTCTCTTCTCTTCTCTCTCTTTTTCTCTAAATCTACCTGCTGAAAGAGCAGCACATTAAGAGAATTATCATTTTCTCATGCTAGTTTCTGGCACTTCCCAAAACAAGCATTGCTTGCCGAGGCTGTACCTGGGTTTGAGCCAAATTTGCTTTTTGGAGCAGACTGAGCCAAAGTGTGCTGTGCTTTGGAGAACCAGTGGAAGGTGCTCCTGGCTTGTCCAGCCACAAAAGGCATTTCTCTAAGGGAATGATCAGATAAAGGTCACCCCGTGGCACCACAAAAAGAGCCTTGTTTGTGAAGCAGCTGCTGATTATCATTGAGGAGCAAATGGCTTTGGATTTTATAGCTCCTGTTATCTGAAACTAATAAAAACACAATGCAGTGACGAGCCGAAGGTCATCTCATCTCATCTCATCTCTGCTGAGGTGGGAGTGCTCAGCACAGCTCCAGATTATGCACAGGTTTTGTCTGATGCAGTCTGTGAATGCAAGTTTGGGAATGAGGGATGTAAATCAAGAGCCTCTC
The DNA here is from genome assembly GCA_013401135.1 of Cettia cetti. Taxonomy (NCBI): domain Eukaryota; kingdom Metazoa; phylum Chordata; class Aves; order Passeriformes; family Sylviidae; genus Cettia; species Cettia cetti. The sequence continues at coordinate 11,564 of VZUI01019805.1, read as the reverse complement.
CTGTCCTTCCACACTTCAAAGTTTTCAATTCCTATTTTCCCCTCTTGCTTCCCAAGCTCCGTGCTCCAGGAGATAACAAAACCCAGGATATTCCCACCTGGATTTGGTGCCAATTCACTTCACCCAGCACTGGTGAGACACTTCTGGAAAATCAGATTTAATAGAAAATCCATGGAAACAATCCAAAGGCTCACCCACCTTGCAGGGAAGCCGTTGTGCCAAGTGCGACGCAAAGAGACAGCAATAAATCACCCTGCTCTGCACCTCAAATAGATAATCAATTTAATTGAAAGCATCAATAATCATAGTTTGACATTTATTACCCTCTGGATGTTTTATCTTTTAGGCAGGGGACAGCGGGGCAATGATGGATGCCAGTTCTGCCATGGAACACAATTATGTGGTGCAAGGAAAAGGGGTTTTATATTCTGGAAAAAAAAAAAAAAAGCAGTTGAATTCATATTCAAGCAGACTGCAGGAAACCTGTGAGAAATAAGTGCAAGTAACTGTCATCCCTGGAACTGAATTCTGCTGTTAGGGCTTGTGAGATAATGTTGCAAATGCTGCTTGGTGTGTTCTTTTTAAGTGATTTTTCAGAGAAAATCTTCAGGGCCAGGTCTCCCTCTACAGAATATACAGAATATCAGCTTTTTTTTTTTTTTTTTTTCTTTTTTTTCACATGTGCACAAGGTAAAACCAAAAATGAGGCTCGACTTTTCCTTCTTTAGCTGTACCTTATGGTTTGTGCTCACCTGGTCAGGTGAATTCACATCTTCAAAGGTAGAAAATAGTGTGGAAGTTACACAGATTGTCTGGACAGAAGAAAAAAGGGATGGAAATGTTCCTTTTCACCTACAGAAATGTTTCCATACCTGCAGGACAACGTCCAGGGCAGTGCCTGGATAAAGCAAAGCACTGGAGGTGGGTGCTGGGTGGGGAAAGCCCCTGGCTGTGCTCACCCACCCTGGGAGGCTTCCAGGACTGTGCAAACCCCAAAGTATTGAAGTGGAGATCTGTGGAGCAAATTCTTCCAAAAAAATCCCCAAAAGAATTGTCTGTATTAGTTTGAATCAGGTACTCATTATGCATCAGTCAAAGCAGGTATTTCCCCTTTTATTTTTGGTTGTTTTGAGGTTTAGACAGCTCAGACCTTCAGAGTGAATTAAACCTTTAGTCCTTCCTTCAGTACAGCAGATTCTGCACATGCTGTAAAGTTCTCTCTGCACTCCCCCAGTCCCAGGAGGTGCAGGGTGTTGAGGAAGACAAGACCCAAGTTTATGAGAATGTTCAAGTGCTGTTATGTTATTCCCACAAGGCAGCAGCTTCCTCGATGGCACACTGAGATTATTTGGTGAGTCAGGATCTCTTAACTCCGCTCACATCAGTGATTATTTACTTTGAGCTGGCAGTTACAAAAATGCTTTACTTCATTAAACCCTCTTCAGTGGCTTAAATACATTTTGTTTCCAGCAGCTGGGTACATTATGGACATTTCTTTGTCTATGATCTATTGGTGGTAGTTTGGAAGATGTAAACATTTGTGCTATTTGGCAAGATGGTTGTGGAGCCATCTTATAACCTCAATGTTCCTCTTGGCACAAGATTAAAAACCCCTTGTAATCAATGCTTGGGGCTGGATCTCCCAAGATTTTCCTCAGAACTTACTTGGAGTGTTGGGTAACAATACAGGCTGTGTGTGCTCTTCAAAACCTTTAATGAAAAAAAAAGCCTTTTTTTTTTTTTTTTTACTCCTGATGCTGTACTGAAGAAGCTCCAAATGTAGAACCCAGTTTAACTCCAACAGCAAATAACTGGAGTCACTAAGGATAACAATGGATTTTAAAAATATATATCTGTTTGCAGTTTTGGCACACTCCAGTAAACCTTGTGCAGAGATTCCAGGACCAGAATTGATTTATCTCCAGGACAGTGGGTGACACAGAGGAGCTGTTGAGGTGTCCCTGGAGACAGCTGAGGAAGATTCATCTGTGTGTAGTGTTTCCCTAGTGCTGTTTTGGAAGAGGAAAGCAGCAGGTTTGAGTTTCTGAGGTGGACATTTCCCATCTCATCTGTTGGGAATACACTGCCTGCAAAGGGGTGGAAGAAGTGCCCGTGGCATCTGCCTGTGTAAGGGATCACAATGAGCTAAAATCCCCACATTCCCTCATCTCAGAACTTCTCAAGAGACTCAGCACATCCTTCACTTCTAATCAGGGGAATCACCCAGAAATTCAAGCGAAAAAAAAAATCAAAACCTGATTTCCATTTGGACTCCCTGAATTCCAATTTCAAGAAAATGCCTTGAAATTGCCACCCACTCTCCGTCTGTCTGATTAAATAAAATATTGACCTTTTCCAAACACAATATTATCATTCCAAGCATAATATTATCCAGTCCTGTCTGAGATTGTTTCTACAGCTCTTAAAAGGGAGCTCACCTGGCAGCCCTATCAATTCAGATAAAACAGCTCTGTGTGCCTTCCCAATAAAAAGCTGATTGTGCTGGTGTCTGAAGCTGAGCCACGGAATAATTCCTGATTAACTTTTCCTTCCAGAGAGCATCATTTGCTCAATATCACTTTTGAATAAAGGCAGGCAAAGTGCTGTTCTGTCCCTCTCTCTTTCTCTTTGCTTGCACAGAGTGTTGCTACAGGGAGTTCCTCTCCAAGTTCACTTTCCACCTCAGAATAAGTCCTTCTTCTACCTCTGAGCAGCTTCAGGACAAGGGGCAGAGTGGCACACACAACAGCAAAGCTGTTCCTTGTGGTTACCCTGGAAAAGAAACAGCCCAGCACAGGGAATTCCCCTCCTGCTCAGAGCCCAGGCTCTTCAGATCTGCAGCTTTTAGTTTATTTGCTAAATTAAATGAGAGTTAAGTGTTGTGAAGTTCCCTCAAGGCCCAGTGAGAAGCTGCACAGCTGTGCTGGCTGCACAGGTCATTGTTTCCTTTTCCTTTCAGGAAAGCTCATCCTCGTGAAGGAGCCCAGAATATCCCCACCTTTCCCCAAAACAAACGGCACTCAAACACCTCCAAGGCAGCCCCACGTTTCTCTTCCAGTTCCTGGCTTTAATGGGCCATTTTTCTTCCTGCCTCCCCCTGCCTGCTGATGACCTTGTCATGTTAAAGTGACACTGAGGTCATCCTGCTGATGGGTATCAAGCTGACATTTCCCATCCTCTCTGCCAGAGCGCCAGGCAGGGATGCATTCCCAGCCAGGCCCTCTCACTCCTGCCTCTCCCAGCTCGGGCAGAGCAGCCAAGCTGCCAAATGAGAGAGCATTTCCCACTCCAGACTGGGGGAATTGCTGGGAATGCTGCCTGCTGGAGTGATTTCCTCCAAGTGTGATGGATGACCCTGCGTGGGTATTGCACTCCAGTGCTTGGCTGGGGTTACACCAGGGGCTGCTCCTGGGATGGAACTGGGGAGCAGCTCTAGAGCTGCTCTTCTCTGGGGTTTCTGGGGTTTTAATCTTCTTTTCTTCCTGCTAGAGCCAGGATTAAAGCACAGGAGATGCAGTTTTTGTGCTCAGACTCAGTTGTTTATTAATTTTTATCTGAGTACAGTCTCATGAGTTGTGAGCTCTGGCTAACAAGGTGAAAAATGGCTGTCTCTAACTCTTTCCAAGGTCTTTTAAGCATAATTTGTCCAATAATGAGATGACACCTGTATTATTTTTACTTTTAACCCAATCACTAACCACCCATGGCCCGCAATGCAGACATTTTCACCCAATTACAAACTACCACCCAAACCCATGAAGAAGAAGGTGGAAGAAGAACTGAGCCAACACCCCAAATCCTCCACCTTGCTCTATATACATTACTATACACTAAAACCTTAAACTCTAAGTTTTCCACCCTGTGGTATCACACACTTCCATTCAAACTGCCCACCCACAATCCCAGTGCTGCCACTCAATTTTGGAAGCCTTTTCCACAGCTTCAGGTCCAATGTGGTGCTTCCTTGAGGGTCAGTGCCTGTCAGCACAGGAAGCCTAAAATTCTCAGCTTCCAGGATTCCATCAGGGGTTGGCAAATGCTGTGTGGAAATTTAGGGAATCACAAGTCTGTTTTCATGTTTGTGTTTGTGATTTGACATGTGGGGCACTGGAACACTCGGGGTGAGCTCAGGGAAGTTGTGCAATGCCAGGGCAGAGGCAGGACTTGGCTTCTGAACCAAGATACTCCTTATTGACCCTTTGGATGTGGTAAAACAATTCATGATTCTTATCAGTTTTTGAAGGCTGTAGGAAGAGAACGAAATGAGGTCATTTTTCTCTGTTCTTTCTGAATTTTTTAGCTGCCTAATGATTACATTTAAGTAGGGCTAGAGGCTGTTGTTCAGCACTGGGTGGTGGGAGAAGCCAGAGACAGTTGCTCTGTCTCGAGATCTGAAGAAGAAAATATTTTTCCTTGGAATATCTCATCCTAGTCCTTCTCCTTGGCACCTGTTTGCCAGGAGGGATGGAAATGCTGAGGTTTTCCTCCTTCCCTGAGGTTGGTTCCAATCAATGCATCAATGGCAGGGCTTTGTCTGTGATGAAGGGAACTTTGTAAGAAAATAAATAGTGTTGGTGATGCCACAGAGGGTTGAAGGTACTGAACCTCTGCCTCTCTGAAGAGAGAAGGGAATTTCTGGAAAGGACATTCCAACAGAACTAAGAACCACCACAGAGACACCAAGAATGAGAGCTTGGGTTATCTTGGAGGTCTTTTCTAACCAAAATGATTCTGTGATGAGCAGAACCTCACCCAAACAGGGGCATCAGTGCCTGGGGGTGCCATGAACAATTCCAAGGACTGGATTGTGTCTTTGCTGGATCCACCCCAGCACTCCTTCCCCTGGAGGCATTCCCTGAGACCCCCTGCTCACACCACACCCAGGTCTGAGTGCATCCAGCTCCCTTCCCATGGATTTCTCTGTCCCTGCCTGCCCTGGGTGGAAAAGCTGCAGTTTGAGATGAGCTCTGAGCTCCTCACCCAGCCCAGGGGTGCCCATCCGTCAGCCTCAGCGTGTGTCAGCGCTGGGATGATGCACAGCCCCTCTTTATTTACTTATGATTATTACTGATCAGCTGAGCAAAGGGGGGATCAATAGATGAACTACAGGGGAAGTTCGTTTATATTATTCTGTCAATACCAAGGTCATTTTTATAACTAAAAAGGGTCGGGGACAAAAGATGGATGGCTGGTGGATGAATTTAACCCTCCAATCCATTTACATCCCCACAAACAGCCTGGCTTTTTATCTGTTAACCAAAACATTGCACTTCACTCCTCAAGATGATTTTTTTCTGGGATAATAAATAGCTCTGGCTACATTAAGGGATTGTGCAATGTGGGCCTGTGGCAGGCAGAATCTAGAGCTGGTGACCTTAAACTTCCACTCTACTGCTGTTTTCTCTCTGCTTACAGGGAAGATGTGGCTGCTTTGCAGTTCAAAAGCACCTTGTATCCAAAAATCTCGTGTTTTATTTAATTTATTTAGCACAACAGTCTGTGCCAGGCAGGTTTCAGGTTGGAGATGAACAAACTGAGTAAATCAGATACAATTTAATCCTTGCAGCTTCTATTTTAATCCTCAGACTGCACACACTGTTCAGCGTGAGTAGTGTCTCTTTCATCTTTCCAGAATTCAGTTTTATAATGGAATTTCTCTTTAGGAGAAAGGGAGCTGGAGGTAATACCTGCAAGAGGATTTTAAAGAGAAAATCATAATTAATTTAAACTTTTTTTTTTCCTCATGTGTGTTGTTACACATTTCTTTTCTGGGAGAAAGTGAGCAAAATACCAGACTTGGAGGTTTGTTACTTGGGACTTGCTCTGCTCTCAGGGGTCACTGTGTGTTGCCAAAGTGGGGGAGTTTTTACAGTATAAATGTTTCTTCTCTGCTTCTGTGTCCTTTAAAACCTCATTCATAGAATTCCAGGATGGTTTGGGTTTGGAGGAACCTTAAATCTCCTCTTTTTCCACGCCCACCATGGGCAGGGACACCTCCCACGAGCTCAGATTGCTCAGAGCTTCATCCTTCAGCACTTCCAGGGATGGAGGAATTCTGATTATTGGCAAAGCCTATTTTTTCCTAATGGTGGTCATGAAGAGCTGCTTGTAAAGGTGATGTCGAATTGCTGGGATGGAGAAAAAGAACAACCAGAGGTTCCATGTGGAGCCATAGGGAAGGGAAAGGATCCACGGGCCAGGACTGAATGAGCTCCCTTTGATTTCAGCAAAACTGCCAAACTATCAAGTGAGTTTCTCATGCTCATTAACACCGGACTTTAAGAACCCGATAAGAATGCAATATAAAATCAAAGAGCCCCTAAAGACTGCGAGATTATATTTAATACTCTCCTATCACCAGGCCCTGAGTGCTTGGCAGGGGAAACAGTGACATTTCCTAATCAGTCCCCTCTCGTATTTGTCTTGGCTGGAAGTCTCCAGTCCTCAGCTTATTGAAGTCACTGCAAATTCTCTCCATTAGATCCTGTTTGACTTCCTGGTAGCTGCAGTTAACTCCATCCCAATGGCACGGAGGAGTTAGGTCTTTAAAAATCAGTGATAAAAGTTGTGATACCATGCATGGAAATCACAGGTTCGTGTTCTTTCTCCAAGTCTTTGTTCTTAAACATCCATTTTTCTTCACATTATCTCCCCCTGAAGTTTGGGCTGTGGGTTCAAACACATTATTTCATACTAAGGGATCATTTAGGATGTTCCTTTCTTTGGAACCCCATTTGGAACAACCTGTCCTGAGTCACCTCTGCAAACTGCATTTTGGATTTAGAGAACACAGAGGGATTCCTCTGTAAAGCCATAGAGGACATGTGCAAGTGCAGAGGTGCAGCAGATTTCCAGAAATTTTGGGCCGTGCATCCTTCCTAATTCCCCACAATTTCCCTGTAGCACCATTCCACCTTTTTGCCCAGGCTTCCAGCTGAAAAATGAATGGTTATAAAATGGTCTGTGGAGTGGCATGGCTTTGCAGGCTGTTCCTGGGCCACAAACCACAGCTTGGCTGCTCCCCAGTGTTCCCAATTGTGCTGGGGTTGCCCTTAGCACTGAATGGTTGGTTTATTCTTTCCACTCTTTTCAGCCCGTGGTTTTTCCCTTGCCAGTCAGAGCTGTGCTCTTCATCCTCCTTCCCTCGCCTGCAAGGAGAGGAAATTCTTCCCCTCAGAGAAGAGCTTTCCTCCCTCCCCTCTTAATTCCAGGCACATTCACTCCAAATTCCCAAGGCAGGACACTGAAAATTTCCTTGAGTTAATAGGGCTCACAGGTTTGCTTACTATAGAAAAATGGGAGATTTTGGTAAATTGCTGGCCAGAAAATGCTACAAAATCCCTGTGTTTTAACCATAGGGCTGAAAGACTAAATGTTTAAATGCTGAAATGATTTTCTGTGGGTTCCTTCCACGTCTGGTTTTCCTATGGATGCACATCAGTGCTGTGATGTGGCTCCTGTGTTTGAATATATGTATATACAAATATATATATGAAGATCTTGCAGAAGAGAAGCTCTGAGGTGATCTAGTTGGGGTTTTCCAGAACCTGAAGGAAACTCAAAAGGAAATTTGGAGAGAGGCTGTTTACAAGGACCTGGAGGGACAGGACAAGGTGGAATGGCTTTGAACCGCAAGAGGGGAAGTTTAAGTGGGGTCTTGGGAGGGAATTCCTGGCTGTGAGGGTGGGGAGGCCCTGGCACAGGGTGCCCAGAGCAGCTGTGGCTGCCCCTGGATCCCTGGAAGTGTCCAAGGCCAGGCTGGACAGGGCTTGGAGCAGCCTGGGACAGTGCAAAGTGTCCCTGCCATGGCAGGGGTGGAACAAAATGACCTTTGAGGCCCCTTCCAGCCCAAACCAGTCTGGGTTTGTATGATAATGGATATAAAATTACAAAGAATCTCTTCCCTATGGAACATCTGCCATGGGTTTTGGTGCTCTGTGCCTGGGCTGGGTCCCACAAGGTTCTTTGTGCTCCTGACCTATGGCCAGAAAAACACTTTCATATGGAGACATTCCTGGTTCTGTTCATCTCACTGATACTTCTTGCCTAAATACCTGACTGGGCCAGAGCCAGCCCACTCAGGAATTGGCAGGATAAAGCTTTAAAGGGAATAATTAATAGAAATTATCAAGAGCAAGATTTGCAGTTTAATATCAGTGGTGTCTCCTGAGCTGGGGCGGAACAGAGGTGCAGGGAGGAGGTGAAGCATGTGAGCACTCAAGCTGCTGGACAGGAGAGCTGCTTCCAGTGCTGTCCAAATGGTTTAACCTGCTCAGAAACCACGTCCTGGAGGGGCTGGGTACTGCTTGGGGCTGGAATGAACTCTGCCAGGTTACAGGGGTGCTGTGCTGCTCTGAATGTTGCTCAGTAGCTCGGCTGTGTGTGACTGCCCAAGCTCCAGGCACAGGGTGGGATTGTGGGGGTGCCCTGTGCAGGACCACAAGCTGGGCTTGGATGACCCTTATGGGTGACTCCAGCTCAGGATATTCTGTGATTTTCTGACCTGAGACATTCTTTAAAGCCACAAGAGGCTGGCTGGAAGGAGCTGTTTGCTCTGCAGGTCGTGCTGTTCCTGTGTCCATGCAGGACAGACAACGGGGCCACCACACACAGACAAGCAGAGTAACTCTGCCACTAGCCCAGCTATGAGCAGCCCAAACTGGGCACAGCAGGGCCAGAGCCTCTGCTTTCATCTGAAATACTCGTGTGAACTTGTGTGCAGGTAAGAATCGCAGGCTCTTGGCTAATTTAAGGCAGAAGAAGTGTTTTCTAGTTCTTTTTCTGAACTAGAGGCAGATGTGAGAGGGTGCAGGTGGTACAGCCTGGATTCCAGAGCTGGAAGTGATGTCCCAGTGCCCTGACCCAGGCAGGAGGCCTTGGGGAGAGCCAGTGTTGAGGGCAGTGGGTGAAACCCTGAAGTGCTCACTTAGCTGTGAGCATCACTGATGTCATCAGTGGTGTCCTGAGCTCTTACTGAAAAAATCAGATGATAATAAAGACCAAATTATTGAAAGCAGTGCTGTGCTCTGCCTTCTGTGCAATTACTGGGCATTCTCTTCTTCCAGCTCAGAGCAGATGTGGAAATATCCCTTTAAATTCCAGATTCACAGAGATCCAGCAGGGGCAGCTTCCAGTCTGTCATCTTCACCCTTAGAGTTTGCTGAATGCATCAGGCCATGCCTATTGAAGTTTGGGTTGGGTTTTTATCCCCCAAATGACAGTTTATCTGAGCTGGGGGAATGAATGGATAACGTTACTATTTACATAAGCTCATTGTGATCTGTAATGTAATCAAATTAGGGTTAACTGCAGCTGGAGAATGCCAGCTCGTAAACTGTTTTTCAAAAAGAATCACATGGTGTTCCTTGACATGTTTAGTATACATTCAGGGGGCTCTGCAAAAATTCTAGCACATCCTTAACTGGTGCAACAGAGGCAGGACCCTGGTGCCACCATCTCCCTGAGCCCAGGGAAGGAAAGGCAGTGCAATCCCTCTGCAGCTGGGCAGATCCATCTCCAGCCCAGGCCCAAGGCACAGGCTCTCCTGACGTGGCTTGCTGCTGACATGTTGTCTTTCCCCTGGCTAAAATCAACAGATCAGTTGATAGAAAAAGCATGTGGTGTAAATTTTGAGCACATTTAGGAACATCTGTGCTAAGTGCAGGAGTGCAGCCCACTGCACACGTCGAGCTCTATATTTAGTCTCGTGGCTTTCGCATGAGATGAAGCCCAGCCTGAGCTAAAATTACCCAATGAGCAGATTTTCAAAGTATCTTCTGTCATTCTTCTTATTAAACACGGCATCTTGGGGCTTGCTTTGCCTCGTTCTGCCTCTCCCCTCTAACCAGGACGTGCCCTGGACATCCCACTGTTGCATCACCCCCTTCCCCTGTGCCGTGGAGAGTGGAATCCTGGGATGGGCTCTGCTCCAGGGCACCTGGTGTGGCTGTTGGATTGTGTCTGGTGACACAGGTGTTGTCAGATGGTGTGTATTCCACACTGGGACAGTTCTGGGGTTCCCTCCAGCTCCCAGAAAGGTTTCTGAAGGCTCATTCAGAGCCCTGCAAGTGGCTGGGCAAGGGGAGGTTTGGAATTCTGGCCTCTGCTCCTCCACAGACACCCCAACAGTGCCAACATCATCCCAAGCTGCCTATCTGCTCAGCTGGAGTGGGAAAATGGGACTTTCAGGACATTGGGACGTGTCCAAGCCAACGCAGAGTGGTAAAGCTCAGCCCACAATAACACTTGGACACCTTTTTTAAAAATCAGGTGTAAAGAAAGGATGAAATATTTAGTCTAAACCAGTTCCTACTCTCCCACTAGTGCTAAAATGCCTTTTCACCCATAGAATCACAGAATTGTTAAAGTTGGAAAAGGCCTTTAAGGTCATTAAGTCTGTGCAGCACCACCGCCATGTTCACCACTAATTGTCCATGTTCTGATACTTCAGGTGCAGAGATGGTTCCATCAAAATTAAAATTCTTCATGATATTGGTGTTTTTTTCCCCCCAGAAGTTCTGTAATAGGTGGGAACTCAGAAAATATTTCACCAAATATCAAAACACAGCCATTTTCAAACACTCTGAATGAGCAGCAAGATCCTACAGAGGATTTTCTGCAAAATTGCCATTTTTGAATATGGATTAAAAATTTTCACAGAAATTCTGTTCTCTAAGAACTTCGAAATTCAGGATTTTTTATGAACTGAAAAGGAAAAAAAAATGGTTTGAGAGAAGGAACTTGCCCCTTGAGCACAGCTCTGTCCAAACCAACAAAAGGAAGCTTGTGTTGGCATCTCAATTCCAACTCAGGAATTCCTGACTCTTAAGCCTGTTTATACAGGGCTCCACCACAGCCCAATTTGCACTTCATTGGAGTTTTCTTTCCCCTCCACGTTTATGGTGCTGCTGGATGGGTGGATTACACACTCCATCTGCACACACTTCTCTGATTGTATCCAAAGGCTTTTTGAATGTAATAATTACAGGGAAGTGTCTTCATTTGGAGGCAGCTGCATCCCGTGGATGTTTTGGAGTCATCTTGCATTTCTGTTTCAGCTCTGAAAGTTTTGTGGCCTAATTCTCCCAGGCTTTTGGGGATTGCTGGTTCCTGGTGAGGGCACTGGGAGCAGTCAGCATTCCCTGAAAGCTTGGTGACATCCAGGACAGGCAGGATGGATGCTTAACTCCAGTCATTCAGGGGCATGTCAGGGTGTTCCAGGCTAGGAACACAGAATTTTATGGCTCTGGGATTTGCCTCTTGATCCTATTTGCTCTCAGCTACTTTGGAAACCGCAGTTTCAACGTCCATTAGAGCTGGTGTAAAGCACGGAATGGTTTGGGGCTCTTCCCATGGAAACACAGCCCCTTGTTAGTGCAGCTGAGCTGGAGATTTGGCAACGGGTTAGAAATTTGTAAATCAGTCGATCTCACCTGGGCATGGCCAAAGGGGGCCTGCAGCTTCGTGCCAAAACCTCAGCTGCTAAAAGGCACCTTCCCTTCCCTTCCCTTCCCTTCCCTTCCCTTCCCTTCCCTTCCCTTCCCTTCCCTTCCCTTCCCTTCCCT
>VZUI01019795.1:0-10289 GCA_013401135.1 Cettia cetti | reverse complement strand
GGGGGGGGGGGGGGGGGGGGCCATATGGCTCCACTGCCGAGCGCGGGGAAGGCTGAGGGTCCCCCTGCAGACCCCGCGGCTGGGGGGGTCACAGTGAGGGGGGACACGAGTGGGATTCGTGAGGGGGGCGCGGGGACACGAGGGGGACACGGAGGGGGGACACGGCTGTCCCGCAGCGAGCGGTGCCGGCCTGGCACCCCCGGTGAGACCCTCGGGGGGGGACAGGGCCACCGGGGACAGGGACAGCACCCCGGGGCCCTGCGGAAGGGGGTGCCAGGAGCGGGGGGCTGGCGGGGGACAGGGATGAGGACACGGGCACCGGGTCCCGGGAGAGGGGACCTCGCGGTGGTGACAGCGCTGTCACCGGGGCGGGCCGGGCGCTGCGGAGGGGCCGGGGACAGGCCCGCGGGGCCGGGGGTGGCAGCCCCGCTCCTCCCTCCCCCGCCGCAGGCGCCCCCCGAGGTCCCCGTGTCCCCATGGCGGCCGCGTCCTGCCCGGCGCTCCTGGCCGCCTGCCTGGCGCTGCACCTGGCCACAGGTGAGCATTGGGGGGCGCCTGGCGGACAGGGGACACCTGAGGGGCCGGGAAGGACCCGGTGGGCGACTGCTGGGGACCCAAGGGGGGGACCCTGGGGGTGGCAACTGGGGACCCGAGGGGTGAGGTCACCACGGAACGGGGCCTTGGGGACTGGGAAGGGGACCCTGGGAGCAGCAGCCCTGAGAGGAGGGACCCCAGGGCATGGGGACACGTGGGGTCCCCCGGGGGGACCCAGAGATGTCACCTGAGCGCAGGACCGCTGGGGCTGACAGCCCGCTGGGCTCCTGGGGACGGAGATTTGGGGGTGAGGACCGGGGGGGACCCAGGAGGGACCACGCTGGGGGGCCGGGACACGGAGGGGGCTGAGGGGAGAGGTGGGAACGCGGATGGAGTTGCTGGTCTGGGGATGTGGGGACCCGGGGCGGGGACACGAGAGACCCTGGGGGGGTCAGCAGGGAACATCCGGGGGGAGAGGGGGTCCAGGGAGAGGGACACGGGCACCCAGGGGCTGGGGACCCGCGGGGCCGCACCCCACGGACACCCGTGTGCCCCTCCCCGGATCGGGAACGGCAGCCCGGGGCGACGGCTGCAGCGGCTTCGGGAACCTGTTCACGGAGATCGCGGAGAACAGCGCCCACGGGAGCCTGGTGGCGCGGCTGCCCCCGCCGGGGGACGCGGGGGGCGCGGGGGGCGGCGCCGGCCTCCAGCTCTGCCTGGTGGGCGCCGACGCCGCCTGGTTCTACCTGGACGGGCGCAGCGTGCGGCTCAACGTCTCGGCCGGGAGGGCGCTGGACCGTGAGGTGACACCTCGGGGACACCCCAGGCCCCTGCCCTACTCCAGCCTGTGTCCCTCGGGTGTCCATCCGTGTCCAGCCTGTGTCCACTGTCCTCCTGAACCCACTCCCACTCACGCTGTGTCCATCCCACACCCACCCGTGTCCATCCCACACCCACCCGTGTCCATCCCACACCCACCCGTGTCCATCCTACACCCACCCGTGTCCATCCCACACCCACTGTGTCCATCCCACACCCACTGTGTCCATCCTGTGTGCATCATCTGTCCATGTTCCATTCATCCTCTTTCTTATGTCCACCCCGTGTCCATCCCGTGTCCATCCCGTGTCCATCCCGTGTCCATCCCGTGTCCATCCCGTGTCCCTCCATTCCTGCTCTCCATGCTGAGTCCCTCCTGCAGCCCCTCCATCCCACCCCATCCCACCCTCACCCGCAGGGACCCCAGCGTGTCCCCATGGGGCACCCCCCAGGTCACCCCCCGTCCCAGTGCCCCGGCCCTTGTCCCCTGCAGGAGCTGGAGTCCCCGGTGCTGATGGTGGCCCTGACCTGTGCCGAGGACGGCTCCCCCCCGGTATGGCCACGCACGGTGGGGACCCGGGGGGCTCTGGGGGGCTCTGGGGGGGCCCAGCCCCACCCTGGTCACTCCCCGTGTGCCCCCCCCCGCCGCTGGCAGGTCGAGTTCCGGATCATCGTCCAGGTCCTCAATGAGAACGACAACCGGCCCCACTTCCAGGGGGCCACTGTGCTCACCCACAACGTCAGCGAGGTGACAGTGGCTGCGGGCGCGGCTGGTGACGTGGCCGTGGTGCTGGGGCAGGGACGGGGACAGCACAGGGGTGGGACAGGGGTGCTCGGGTCATGGGCACAGGGACAGCGTTTGTCACGGGCTGGGTGCCCAGAAGGGATGGGGACACCCCAGTGGGGACCTTGGGGGTGTTTGTGGATGCTGGGGGGGCCGGGGGACCTTGGTGACCCTCGAGAGGCAGCTCAGGGATGCTGGGGGTGTGTTTGGGGGTGTTCGGGGCTGTTTGGGTGTGTTTGGGGGGTTGTGTGGCTCTGGGGTCTCTCTGGTGATGCCCGGGGGCAGCTCAGGGGTGCTCGGGGTGTGTTTGGGGGTGTTCGGGGCCGTGGGGTCTCTCTGGTGACGCCCGGGGGCAGCTCAGGGGTGCTCGGGGTGTGTTTGGGGGTGTGGGGGGCCGTGGGGTCTCTCTGGTGACGCCCGGGGGCAGCTGGCTCCGGTGCACTCGGTGGTGTTCAGCGCCCAGGCCGAGGACGCGGACGGGGACACGCTCATGTACGTCATCGACACGGCCTCGGTGAGCCGGGGCGGGGGGGGCCGGGGGGGCCGGGGGGGGCCGGGGCCATCTGCCGGCCTGACCGCCCCCCCCCAGCCCGACGCCCGCTTCTTCCGCATCGACCTCCCCAACAGCGGCCGCGTGGTGCTGGCGCGGGCCCTGGACTTCGAGAGCCGGCGGCACCTCGAGGTGGTCGTGACCGCCGTGGTGAGACCCCCGCCCGCCGGGCCCTGCTGCGGCCCCCCCCTCCCCACGTCCGTGGGACCCTCGCCCGTGGCACTCTGTCGTGGGGGCCCCGTCTGTGAGCCCCCCGCTTGTGGGACCCGGTGTGGGACCCCCACCCACCCTCATGGATGGGACCTGGCACCCCCCCCCCCCCCCCGGGCCCGGGAGGACCCCGGCCCTGCCCCGCCCCCACAGAGCCCCCGCCCGCGGGTCTGGGGTCCTCGTGCCCACCGCACCTCCTCGAGGCCACGGCCACGGCACGGGTGGGTGACACAGCCGGGGGTCCCCCCCAGCCTCCCCGCCCCCCCACGCCCGCCGGCCGTCCCCGCCGGCCCCGCTAATTGGGGGTGACGTGATCCCGTCACCTGCCCTCAATCCCCCTCATTTCCTTAATGGGCCACCTGTGCCCCCTCCCCCCTCCCGCGCCCCTCCCCCCTCCCGCGCCCCGCCCCCACCCCGCCTGCCCCCGGCACCCCCCGCTGGGACCCCACGGCCCTGGGCTGCGCCCCCGACCCCTGCCTGGGGCTGAGGGTCCTGCCCCTCGAGGTCCCCTTTATGTGGGGGTCCCTGTGCTTGTGGGGTCCCCGTTCAGTGGGGCCCCTGTTCCCGGGGGGGTCCCCATGCCTCCCGGTGCCGCCCCCAGCGGGATTTGGGGCTCCCTGAGCCCCGTTTTTGGCGCAGGAGATGAACACCCGGGAGCGCTTCAACGCCTCTGCGCGGGTGCGGGTCAATGTCCTGGACGGGGACGATCAGTACCCCCAGTTCCTGCCCTGCACCCCCCGCGCCCCCCACGGGCCCCCCGTCTGCACCAGCCCGGTCTACACCGCCAACGTCACCGAGGGACAGCTCCAGGTGGGACGCGGGGACACCGCGGGGCTCGGGGGGGCCCGCGGGGCTCGGCCGGACACCCCCGTGTCCCCTCCTTGTCCCCAGGCGGGGCCCCTGAGCTTCAGCCCCGGCGCCGTCCGTGCCGAGGACGGGGACAGGGGGCTGCGGGCGGCCATCAGCTACTCCCTGCTGGCAGGTGACGGGGACAGGGGACACGGGGGGACAGGGGGGCACACGGGGGACAGGGGGGGACACGGGGGGACACGGGGGGACAGGGGGACAGGGGGCTGCTGGCGGCTATCAGCTACTCCCTGGTGGCAGGTGACGGGGACACGGGTGGGACACGGGGGACAGGGGGGGACAGGGGGGGACACGGGGGCGTGGGAGGCAGTGACACGGACACAGCAGGACGGGAACACGGGGACACAGCTGGGCACAGACGCGTGGGCAGGAGCACAGGGACACCGCGACACGGGCACGGGGGGCGGGGACACGGGTGGCAGAGGTGCCCGGGGGGGCTCTCAGGGCCGCCCTGTGCCCCCCCCGATCCCTGGCAGTTCTGGGGGTCCCCGTGGGGGGCGTGTCTGTGGTGATGGGGGTCCCCATGCTGGGGGTGCCCCCGCCAGGGGTCCCTGTGCCAGGGGGTCCAAGGCAGCACAATCCAATCGGGGCAAATTGAATAAAGGGATTGAGCTGGGGGGCGCCCCTAATCCCCCCCCTCCGGCGCGGGGGGGCTGCAGGGTGCGGGGTGGGGGCCAACCCCTGGTGCACCCAAGGGTGCTCCAGCACCAGAGGGATTGAAAAAAACCCACAGTGGCTTTCAAAGGGTTAATAACGCCCCCCCATTCAAAATAAGGGGGGTCCTCCCCGCCGTGAAGATCCAGGAATGGATGGGGGGACATCAGGGCCGCCCCGGGGGGAGTTTCCCCACAGTGCCCCGGGGCAGGAGTCGGGTGGGGGTGCAGGGTGGGTGGAGGGGTCTCGGGGGGTCCCCAACTGTGTCCCCCCCCAGGCCAGGAGAGCAGCAGGTTCCACATCGACAACGTCACCGGGGCCATCACGCTGCTGCGGGCGGTGGAGAGCAGCCGGGAGACCCCCGAGATCTGCCTCAGCGTCATGGTGGGTGGGGAGCCGGGGGTCTGCAGAAAGGGGGGGGCGGGGGGCGCTCAGGGAGACAGGGGGACCTGGGGTGGGGGGAGCTGCCCCCGTGGTGCAGGAAGCTGGTGGCAGTGGGTAGCGCCTGGGTGTCCCTTGTGTCCCCCCGTGCCCCCGTGTGTCCCCGTCCCTTTCCTGTGCCCTCCCGGTGTGCCCCGCTCTGTGTCCCCCGTGTCCCCCCGTGTCCCCCATGTCCCCGTGTCCCCGCAGGCCTCGCAGGTGAACGACCCCTCCAAGTACGCGGTGGCGCGGGCCCTGGTGCGGGTGCTGGCCCCGAACCGGCACCCGCCGCGCTTCCCCCGCTCCCGGTACCGCGCCTTCGTGCCCGCGGCCCCGCGCCGCGCCGCGCTGCTGCTCACCTTCGGCGGGCAGGTGCTGGCCCTGCGCGCGCACGACCCCGACTTCCCCGAGGTGAGCGGGGGGCAGCAAGGTGCGGGCGGGGGCGGGAGAGGATGAAGGTGAGGGTGCGGGTGGGATGAAGGCAGGAGGCAGCTGAGGGTGCAGACAAGGTGAGGGCAGGAAATGCGGGAAGGGGTTGGGGCAGAGGGAGAGCTGGGGGGATGCAGGTGGGGATGCAGGCAGAGGTATGGCAGCAGTGCAGGCAGGGATGCAGGCAGTGGTGCAGGCAGAGGTGTGGCAGCAGTGCAGGCAGGGATGCAGGCAGTGGTGCAGGCAAGGATGCAGGCAGGGATGCAGGCAGGGATGCAGGCAGCGGTGCAGGCAGGGATGCAGGCAGGAGTGCCGGCAGAGGTGTGGCAGCAGTGCAGGCAGGGATGCAGGCAGGGATGCCGGCAGAGGTGTGGCAGCGGTGCAGGTGCCGGGTGAGGGTGGGCGTGGGCAGGAGCTGAGCCCCCTCCCCGCAGGGGGTGAACCCCCAGGTGCGCTACAGCCTGAGCCCCGGCGCCAACCAGAGCCAGCAGCTGTTCCAGGTGATGCCCAACGGGCTCCTGGTGGCCCAGGCGGATCAGCTGCGGCCCGGGCAGAGCCACCGCCTGCAGGTGAGCGGGGCTGGGGGGCACCGGGGGGCGCGGGGGGGACACTGAGCCTTGGGGGCGCCCCCCCCCCGGTGCCACAGCCGTGTCCCCGCGTGTCCCCTGTCCTCACCGTGTCCCCCTGTCCCCGCCGTGCCCCGCCCCCCCAGGTGCTGGCCCGGGACGAGCAATCGGGGGAGACCTCGAACACGACGGTGGAGCTGGAGGTGCTGTGGCCGGGACAGGCGGGTATGGAGGAGGGGGACCCCCCCCCCCCGACCCCCCCCCAAACCTTTTCAGCCGCCGCCAAGCCCGGGGCCGCTGCCAAGCGCCGTTAACCCCTCCGTGCCCACCGCCCGCCCCCCGAAATCACGGGGATCCCCCCCCGCAACACCGGGAGGGGGGGAACGGGGAGAGGCGAAATGAGGAGGGGGCTGCGGGCGGCCGGGAGCCCCTCGGGGAGGGTCGCGGCCCCCCGGAACGCCGGGGCTCCCCCCGCCCGTTCTGGCGGGAGCTGCCGGGGGCCGCGGAGCGGGGCGGGGGGGGGAGCCCTAATGGCTTCCAGGCCTCGGCAGCCGCCGAAAATCTGCCGCGAGGCTGAGCCAAAACCCCCCGAAATCGCCCCAAAAGCTTCCCTGGGCCTCCCCGAGGGGGGGGGTGCTTCCAATGGGGCCCCCCCCGCGCCGGCCGCGGGACTCGGGGGTCCCGATTTCCCCCTCGCCGGTGGAACCGGGGCCCCCCGAAGCGGGCCAAAGGGAGGGGCCCCGGGTTTGGGGCACTTTGGGCGGATTTTGGGGATTTTGCGCTTCCCGCTTGAGCTGCTGCCCCCAGCCCCGAATTTGGGGTGGGGAGGGGGCGCTGCCCCTCACCTGTGTCCCCTCCCCGCGTGTCCCCGGGGCTGGCAGGTGACGCTGTGCGGTGTCGCCGCTCCTGTCGCGACACGCGGCATCGCTGTCGCGGAGTGTCGCGACCCCCTGCGGGCACTGTCACCGTGTGTCCCCCCCCCTCCGCCGCCATCTGCGGCCACAGCCGGTGACAGCGACACATCTGGCGCGGGGGGTCCCCGAGCAGCTGGTGGGGACCCCGGGGGGTGACACGGGGGGGTGACACGCGAGGTCTCTGTCCCCACCGTGTCCCCGGTGTCCCCTCCCGCCAGGGTTTTGTCCCCGCTGTGTCCCCTCCGCGGGATGGCAGTGCCACCCCCCGCCCCAAACGGCATCATGGCGGGGGGGGGACACCTCAGTGCCACCCACGGGGGAGCGGCTGGGGCACCCCCAGGGTGGGTGTCCCCAAAGCCGTGTCCCCTCTGTGCCACCCCGCGGTGGCAGCGGCGGCTCCGGCAGCGAAGGGGTGACAGCGGCGGTGCCAGCGCTGGCACCGGGTGGTGACAGATGGCGGAGGGACGCGGCCGCAGCCGGAATGACAGATGAGGCTCCGCCGTCACCGTCGCTGCCATCGCCACTGTCACTGTCGCTGCCATCGCCGTGGCGGTGCCAGTGTCACCCGCGCCGCCGTGGCACTGTCACCGTGGCACTGCCATCGCTGTGGCACTGTCGCCCGTGTCACTGTCACCAGTGTCACTGCCATCACCGTGGCACTGCCATCGCTGTGGCACTGTCACCCGTGCCACTGTCACCAGTGTCACCCACAGCACCGTGGCACTGTCACCAGCACTGCCACCGCCGCTGTCACTGTCACCTGCGGGGTCACAGTGACGGAGTGGGGTGCAGAGGGGGTGTCCCCTCGTGTCCCCCCGTGTCTCTCGTGTCCTCTCGTGTCCCCTCGTGTCCCGCTATGTCTCTCGTGTCCCTCGTGTCCCCTCGTGTCCCTCGTGTCCCCTCGTGTCCCTCGTATCCCCTCGTGTCCCCTCGTGTCCCCTCGTGTCCCCCGTGTCCCCGCGTGTCCCCTCGCGTCCCCCACGCCCAATCCCGGCATGGGCGTGGCCTCTGGCACAGTGGGCGTGTCACCCACGGGAGTGGGCGGTCCCAACCCCGCAATGGGCGTCTCCTTCTCCATCTGGGCGTGTCCCCAAAGGGGGCGTGGCCTCTCGGGGGTGGGCGTGGCCGGCGCGCGCTTCCCGCGGCAAAAGTGCGGCGGGCGCCAACTTCGGGCAAAACTTTCCCCGCGCGCCGCCGGCACCGGGACCCCCGGGACCCCCCCCGGCAGCCCCCGGACCCCCCCGCGGAGCCCCCCGCCATGCCCCGCCGCGGCTGACACCGCCGCCATGTACTCCCCGTATTGCCTCACCCAGGTACGGCCGCGCCGCGGGGGCCGGGACCGGGAGGCGCCCGGTAACGGCGGCGGTGGGAGCGGGGCGGGGGTTGGAGCGGTGCCCTTGGGTGCTGGCCGCCATCGGCTGCCGCCCCCCTAAAAATGGGGGGGAACGGGTGAGGTTGAGGCCGCTCCGCGGTCGCCGGTGCCTCCCCGGGGCAGCGGAGGCTGCGGGGACCGAGATCGGGGCGGTCCCGGTCTGGCCGTCCCGAAACGGCGCCGGTGCGGGAGCTCCCGGTTCTGCCTCGGTGCGGAGCCGATCTGAGCCCCGGGACCCTCGGCCCGGTGCCACCGGGGTTCGGGGTTCGCTGCGGGACCCCCGGGGTCGGGTCCGCCGGTTCCACGGGGGGGTTCCGCGCCCCCGGTACCGCCGGGACGGGCGGGACCCCGGCCCCGGAGCGGGGTTGTGGCACCGGGATCCATCAGAGCGCGGCCGGGGGGCGACTTCGGGGGCTGGACGAGGGCAAAACCCTGCCCGGGCACCGAGCCCGGTGGGACGCCCCGTTCCGGGAGGGGGGGGCTGCGGGGCGAGCACGGGGGAGGGGGGGGGCCCGTGAGTCCGGTTTGGGGGGGACACAACTCAGCAGGAGCAACACCGTGCGCTCCTCGGCGTGGGCACAACTCGGGGGGGCTGCAGCACCCCACCGGGGGTCCCCAACCCCCCCGCGCTGTCCCGGGCTGCCCTCGGTGTCCCCCCCAGCGTTTTTTGCGGCCGGGCCCGGTCGGGCGTTGCTTTTTTTCGCCCCCCCGCGCTCGGCTTTGCCCTTTTCTCCCGCTTTTCGGGGCGGTTTTGGCGGCCGGTTGCGTCTGGGCCGGCGGCCAGCGGGCGCTTCTCGCAGCTTCGGCGCCCGCCCCGCACACGCGTGTGCACGCGCCGGCGACACGCCAGCTCACACGCGTGTACCCCCTCTGTCCCACCCCCGGGACCCCCCCACACACGCACACACACGCACCGCCTGGCACACGCGTGTGCGCGCCCCCGGCCCCGTGCTTGGCACACGCGTGTGCGCGCTTCCCCCGCGGGCCGCCCCTTTTCGCCTTCCCGGGGCGGGTTTGGGCCGGTGCCCACCGGGTGGAATTTGGGGCGCTGCGGTGGCACCGGGAGCGGCACCGGGGTTTTCACGGCCCGGGGGGACGAGCGGGGCTGGCCTTGGTGGCGCGGTGTCCTCCCGGTGTCCCCTGGTGTCGCCTGGCAGCGGGGCTGGCCTCCGTGGGGACACCTCTGGCTCCGGCTGCTCGCTGGCCCTGCGTCCCCTCCGTGTCCCCTCGTGTCCCCCGTGTCCCCTCGTGTCTCCTGCGTCCCCTCTGTGTCCCCTCCGTGTCCCCTCTGTGTCCCCCCGTGTCCCCTCGTGTCTCTCAGGGTCCCTCCCGTGTCCCTCGGGGTGTCCCCGTGTCCCCTCCCCGCCACACGGAGCCACCCCCGGGGTCAGTGCCACCATCCCGGCATCGCCGCTGCTGTCACCGCCTTGGGTGACGCGCGGGGAGGGGACACCCCCAGCCCTCCCCCGCCCCCCCCGCCCCAATCGCGTCACGGCCCCTCAGCCGCGTGTGGCACAGGTGTGACACTCAGGGGCGCAGGTGTGACACCCCAGCCGCAGGTGTGACACACACGCGCGTGACGGGGCACAGGTGTGACACGCGTGTGACATCCCAGCGGCCGGCACACGTGGCACGCGCGTGACACCCTCAGGTGCGTGTGACACGCGCGTGTGCAAGCCCCCCGTGCCCCCCACGCCGCGGCTGATGCAATCGGGGCAGGGGGACCCCCCCCTCCCACGGGTGACACGAGTGGGGGACAGGCCAGGCGTGTGTGACCCCCCCCAGGACACACCCAGCGCTGCCACCCCCCCCTCCGTGTCACTCTGCCGGGCTGAGCCCCCTCCCCGTGTCCCCCCCGTGTCCCCCCCGTGTCCCCCCCGTGTCCCCCCGTGTCCCCCCCACCCCCGGTCGCTGTCGCCATCAATAATGGAGAAGCCTTCGGCCGGGCCGGGGGGGCCCTGAATTATTGATGGGCCACAAAAAGCTTTCTTGGACGCCGCAGCACCGCGGGGCCCCCCCGGGCTGGCACCGGGCCCGGTGTGGGGGGGGTGGCGGGGAACCGGGGGGTCCGCGCCGGGGAGGGAGCGGGGCCGGGGGCTGCGGGGGAACGCCCGCACTCCGCCAAACCGCGCCGATCTCTGCGGCACCGCCCGGGACCCCCCCCCCCCCC
>VZUI01019792.1:0-15789 GCA_013401135.1 Cettia cetti | reverse complement strand
AGGGATGGATGGGAGATTGGGAAGGAATTGTTCCCTGTGAGGGTGGGCAGGCCCTGGCACAGGGTGCCCAGAGCAGCTGTGGCTGCCCCTGGATCCCTGGCAGTGTCCAAGACATTGGACACTGGGGCTTGGAGCCACGTGGGACAATGGAAGGTGTCCCTGCATAGCAGGGGGTGGCACTGGATGAGCTTTAAGGTCCCTTCCAACCCAAACCTGAGATTCTGGGCTTTAGGATGGTTTTGTTCCTGATGGCCACACTTTTGGTTTGAGGTGCCCCATAAATCAGGGGGTCTTTTCCCCCATCTCCATCCCAGATGAAAAAATGTTCACCTCCCAAACATCCAAGTCTAAGCAGTGAATCCTTTCTGGAAACACAACAAAAAAAACGCCAAACAAAAACACAAAAATTAACCAACACAAAAAAACAAACCCCCAAAGAAAAAAAAAAAAACAAAAAACCCTACCAAAAAAATCCCAAAACCCCAAAAAACCCCAAAAAGCCAACCAAACAAAAAAAATAATCCTACGGAAGCAGAGTTTCCCTTCCCTGATTAAAAGTTCTGGGGAGCCAGGACCCCCAAGATGAGACCCTGCAGTCTGCTGTTGTCCCTTTGCAAGAGGATGGGGATGAGTCAAATCCATAATTTTTCATTTATGGGATGGAGGAGTCAGAGTCCCAACATTCCCTGCCTAACAGGAGTTCAGCCTGGTGCCAGCCCCAGCTCAGATAAGATGATAAAAAAAGCTCTGGAAACTGCCTCAAGATGGATTAAAACATTCCCATGGTCAAAATGCTTTTTTTTTTTTTTTCTCCTTTTGCAGGCCGGTGCAGAAGATAGAAAGCCCAGAAAAAGTGCAAAAGAGAAATTTTTTTTTTTCCCTGCCACAGGATGCAAGCAGCATAGCCAAGGTCAGAGCAAGGCAGAGGATGCACACAGCCTCCAAAGGACCCAGCTATGAGCACCAGCTCCTCTGGCATCTACTTATATATTGCTATTTTATTTTCTTCTGCATTTTGTTACACGATTGCAGAAGTTTCTTCCTAATGGGAGTGCTGGAAATCAGTTTTTCCTGCAGCAAAGCCAATTCCACAAATGTTAGCAGTGACCTGTAAAGTTAAAAAAAATCCCCATAAATCAGCAGAGCAACATCTTACTTTCCTCACAGCGTCAGTTGTCACATGCCAGGCTGGGATTTTATTTATTGTTGTTTTAAACGCCCAGGAGAAAAAATGCTTCTAAAACCCCACTTAACCCACTCCAGCTGCAGGGAAAAAAAAAAAAAAAAATCCCATGTAGGCAGGAGCTACGCTCTGGGACTCCGGGCAAGCTGCAGCCTGTCTCCAGAGCACCCAGCTGGGATTTGAGGGAATGAACCCTTCCTTCTCCAAGGCCTGTAGCCTTACCAGCTCCTTATTAAAGCATGTGGCCGCTTGCAGGGCACAGACCCGGAGTGCTGAGGCTCCAGCAGCTCAGAGAGAGCCCTGCCCAGCGACCAGCACCCTGCTTTGGAGGATACTGGAGCCTGCAGCAGCTCCTGGGGCTGCGCTGGGAGCCAGCTCCTGGCCCCTCTCCATGGCAGCAGCAAGGATTAAACCCAGACTCTGCTTTTCAAACCCCCTTTGGCTCCTTTGCACCCCGCACTTGGGGACATCAGAGCTCAGCATGATGGGGGGAATAGCAAAGCTTGCACAGCTTGTGAGAGAAATCCTGGCTGGCCCCTTCACACGGAGAGAAGGCAGGAGAATGCCCCAAAAGGGGCCACTGGAAAGGCTGAAAAAAGATTGAAATGGGACGGTTATCAGGCAGCTGTGCCAGGATGTGAGGAGCTCCAGATGCAACGCACCCTCTGGGAACCCATTGGATGTTTGGGTGCTGAGTTATGGCACCAGCTGCACATGGGCAGGCAGGCTCCACCAGTAACACCTGGAGGCAAACTGGAGCCATGAGGTGACTGAGAAGCAGCAGCGAGATAAGATTAAACAGCTGAATTAAGGAAATGGGGAATATTTTTGCTCCCAACCCAAACAGATGCCTTTTTACTGGTGCTGCTGCCACCGAGGCTGACCCTGTGGCCAGAGGGTTGTCAGGGGTTAACTGTCACCCCTGCACAGCTGGAACAGAGGGAGGGACGTCCTGGGAGAGCCAGGTGCTAGGATACAGGGATGTAGTGGGAGACCAGAGCACTGAGAAGCAAGGGATGTTCTGGGAGGAAGAACAGAGCCCTAGGATCAGGGGATGCACTGGGAGACCCATTTCTGTCAGATTCTGCTGCTGGCAGATCCCGAGATTTTAGACAGAAAATCCTTTTCCCAAGCCCCATGCCAGAAGAAGAGGTTGGAATCCGTCGGTTCAGGTTTTCAAGGTTGTTTATTATTTTCTTATCTGTTACATTTTTTTCTGCCCTGCCAAGGTCTTTGCCGCTGCAGGGTCGGGAACTGACTGCCGACTGACCCGCTGCCAAGGCAGTGCTTAACTTTTATACTAAATATTACATGTTCTATATTTACAGTTAATTACCAATACCTATCACCTATGTTAGACAGTTCATTTCTACTCTAAACCAATCCAAAAGTGCCACCACCACAGCAGAAAATGGATGACCAGAAGGACAGAAAGAACAAGGACCACACCCTGATCCTCCATGTTGTCTCTTCTGACTCCATCCTAAAAACCCCAATATTCTACATTTGTACCCTGTGATTACTTAACTACTATTACTAACTATCATTCTTTATTACACTCTTGTGGTCTGTAATTCTTTTTGCAAGCTGAAAGCTCTTCCATGGACTGAAATCAAAGACAGTGTCTCCCTGAGCTCTGTGCAGGGGGGTCTCTGACCCCCTGCCAGGATCTCAAACCTTCCAGGGTAGTTAGGGGAGCACCCTGGACTCTGACACATTTCCACTATGAGAGTCGGATTTACAGCAACACAGGCTGTCCCATGGTGCTGCTGTGGAGCATCCCACTCCAGTGCGCTCCCCAAACCAGGCCTGGTGTCCTTCTTGGGGCAAATGCACTTCACCAGTGGTTTGCCCATCCCTGGGGTGGATCAAACATCCACAAGCCTGTTCTACCAGCAGTATCCTCAATTCCCCTGCCACTGGACTGATGTTTGGCACCAGGAGCCGCTGGCAGAGCCCGGGGCAGGCGCAGGAAGCAGGGCCAGAGCCCAGCCCACCTTTGGGGCTGCCCGGCCATGCGGAGCGACACATCCGGAGCAGTGGCCCGGGATGGAGCGGGATCCCGCCGATGTCCGCCCCGCACCGCGAGTTAATCCCGTTGCTAGGACACCCACGGGTGGGGAAATACAACACTTGTCAGATTAGAGTCTAGACGGGCTGACCTTTCCCTCTGCTGCCGAGGTGGAACCAGCCGAAAATCAGGCCCCGTAGGCTAAAAGGAGGGATTTTGTCACTGTTTAGGTGTTTGGTTTAGTTTCAGATGGGAAACAAGGAGGGAGGGACATCGCTGTTGCTGAAAGAGTCATTTCACTACCTGCGGCGGAGAGGGATGTGCAGGAGATGGCCCGAGGCTAGCAACCTGCTGCCAAGCCTGGGCTTTGCCCAGCAACTCGGCTGACAAAAGAGCCTTTCATGAGAGGGGACGATGTCAACTCCTCAATTAGCAGGGGAAAAGAAAAAAGAGCCAAAGGAAGATTATTACCTTCAGCTTGCCTCTGGGGGCCCCTCTCCAGTGGCTTCTTTAACTCTTTCGGCTGAGCCCAAGGAGAAGGTGGGAAAGAGCCATCAGTGTCAGCATCAGCCAGGGGCTGGCTGGAGCCCAGCTGGCACCCTGGCCTTGAAGGATGCCATGAGAATTCCCATTCCCCTGGCACCCAGAGGGAGCCAGGCCCACCACCCCATTACATCCCAGCTGGGAGGGTACTGTCTGATATCTCCATCCAGCCCAGCAGTGGGAGAATCCTGGTGGGATTAGACTCTGACCAAGAGCCCACTGGGTACCACACACAGACATGGGGGATGCCAGGACCCCCATACACCCTCCACCATCATGGCCTGACATCACCATCTCCCCACCACAAAGATGTGCCCAGAGCAGCTGCGGAAGTAACAACTGGTTAATCCAATCCTGAAGTCTCAGCTACCTGGGATAGTGGCAGGGAGTGGAACAAAATGAGCTTTGAGTCCCTTCCAAGCCAAACCATTCAAAGACTCTACAGTAAAAGCCAAAAATCACAGGTGTGCTGCTGCCACACGCATCCCTCCATCCCAGTGCCAGGGGCTGGGACTTTCTCTCACTCCCTGATATCCGAGGGGACTTAGTGCCACCTGGAACCACTGCAGGTTTCCACCCCATCCATTCCCACCATCAGTGCTCCCCTGAGCCCCAGCTCTCAGCAGGACAGGGCACTTCTTCAGTTTTGGAGCCCGGCTGGGGAGACGCCAGCATCACTGATAGGGTCACACAAGGTGTCCAGGGGCTCCATGTCACCCACACATCCTGGGCCTCCAGGATAAGGGTCCTGGCCCCTCTGGAAAGCATTTTGGGACCCCATGGGAAGGACTAAGCTGTACAGATGCCTTCCCACTATGCCACCAGTGAGCACCACAAGTTATCTGGGGGTTATCAAAAAGTTGCTGTTTTTTCAATCGTCAACAATCTCCAACTCAATTAAGTTACAGACTAATGAGGAGGGTGGAAAATAATAAATTGGTTTGATTACTGTGTTTTCCAGAGGGAAGGCAGGTGGCTTACTTAAGAATTATAAGCTCAGAGATAGCATCAAGGACCATTGGGCTGTCAGAAATTCATGCCAATGGCAACAACGAGAAGAGCATGGGGATGGTGATGCTGGGTTCCAGGTGTCCCAGCTACTATTCCCACCCTGGGCTGTTCGAGCAGCCTCCCACAGCCTGGGGACAGCGTCAGAGGAACAGCCAGATCTTGCATCCCCAGGGGAGGAGGAAACCAGCAGACTGAGCTTGGGAACAAAATAAAACTACAATAAAATCCACTAATTACCAATTTCCATCTTAGAAAAGGGGTGGGAGGCAATGCCAAAAAAAAAGCAATAAAAATTCCACAAAAGCAACCTTTTTAAGACATGGGATGTTCCGAAACAGATGTTTCTTGCTGAGGAAGCCCCAGTGCTGGGGCCATTGCTGGTCAGAGCCACGAGCACAGCAAGCCTCTGGAGCCTGGACTCTGGAGGAGCCCCGGCCCACAGCCCAGGGGGTGTCAGTGTCCTGCTCCATCCCAGCACTCCTTAGGAGGTCAAAGCCACCCACCTTTGGCCGGTGGGAATCACCCCTTCACCCCCAAAGGGCTGATTAACCACACTCTCACCTGGAGGGTGTGTAAGATTTTTGCCCTTGAGCCTGCTCCAGCTCTCCCTCTGTCTCTCCCAGTAGCTCCAAATCCATATTAAGGCAATGCCAGAGCCCCTGTTAGCTGTACAAATTTCCAAACCATTTTCTAACGCTCTTTAGCTCCTTGTGCTTCAATGATATCTTTGGCAAGGAGCTCCCCAAGCTAACCAACCCCAACACTAAAAGCCACACGTGCTGTTACCACGTGCCTTCTTCTGCCCACAAAGTCAGGGACTTGCTCCCAGTCCCCGGGATTTAAGGGGACTCAGAACCAGCTGAAATCATTGCAGGTTTCCCCTGCACCACCTCCCACCCATCAGCAGGACAGGGCACATCCTCCCAAAGGCAGCAACACCGCTGCTCCCCAAATATTGCTACCCAAAGGATGAGGGATGTAGCTGGAGGACAGGAGAGCCAGGGAGAGCACCCCACAGCTGGCAGGGAGGAAACTGGGACATGGGGTGAGGTGCAGCTCATCCATCATGGAACCTCACAGAGTTTGGCTGGGAAGGGACCTTAAAGCCCATCTGGTTCTACCCTCTGCCATGGACAGGGACACCTCGCACTGTCCCAGGCTGCTCCAAGCCCTGTCCAACCTGGCCTTGAACGTTTCCAGGAATAAGGCAGCCACAGCTTCTCTCATCGGCCTGTACAGTGCCACGACACCTTCAGAGGGAAGAATTTCTTCCTAACATCCAAGACACTGCCTCCAGGCTGCACACTCAGTCAGAGAGATGCAGCACGCTCTTGGAAAGGATTCCTCTCCAATGCTTTCCCAAATGTCATCAGATATGCCAGAAGAATTGTTAGCATGTTTTATTAATCCCAGACCTCTGGGCTGCTGATATACACCAATACTTAATCCCAGATGCCTCCTTCAGCACTTTGAACTCTCTAGTGAAATGCCAGAATTAATTCTTTTCTTGGTAACTATCAAGAGTTTGGGGGAAAAAGACAGTACACTTGCTGGGATTGTTATTCCAGGGCTTAGATTATCACCCCTAAGAATCACTACAGGCCACAGTGGTGCAGGAGAGATGTGGTGCCACAGAATATGGGGTGAGTTGGAAGGGACACTAAACCTCTCCTTGTTCCCCCCCCCGCCACCATGGGCAGGGACACCTTTCACTATCCCAGGTTGATCCAAGCTCATCCAACCTAAAAACAGTTCCAGGGATCCAGGGACAGCCACAGCTTCTCTGGGCACCCTGTGCCAGGGCCTTGCTCGGAAGAATTCCTTTCTAATATCCCATCCATCCAACATTTCCCTCTATAAGTGTGAAGCCATTTACCTTTGTCCTGTCACTCCAGGCTCATGTAAAAAGGGCACTTTTTTACCCTCTTTTTTATCAGAGGATGCAGCCTTGGATGAGTCTTCACCCCCTGCTCCACATGCTCCTGCCTCCTTATAAAGAAGTGGTGACATCCTCCCCCAAGAGCAAAGTCAGTTTCCCAGCAGAACAGTTTTTTCTGCTCAGAGATTTTTTAAGCCAGGCGATGACGCTTGAAGCAGGATTGCAAAATGTTTTCTCCAAGGGGTCAGATTTGCTGTTTAACAGCACCCAAGCTTTGTCACCATAAACACTGTAAGGAGAGGTTAGTCCAGCTGCAGGCCAAAAAAAATAGGGAGAAGTGTCATTGAGAGGTTGCTCTTCAGAGCAAAAAAAAAAACCCTGGTTCTCCAGAATATGGGAGTGTATGGGCAGGGTTTTCTAGTGGCCACAGGCGGGAGCAGCTCAGCTCTCCATCCCTCCAGGGACATCGCAGCGTTGGGGAGGGAGCTCCCAGGCACTCATGGCCATGCTGAGCCAGCAGACACCACATGGAAACCTAAAATCAAGGCAAGATCTCTGGGAGAACGGATGCTGTGGATGGGCCAGAACTTTCTGGTGCAGAGTCGGAGAAGGAATGGAAAAATTAGGATTAAGGCTTGAAAAGGTTGTATGCTTCAATGGAAGCTAACTCCTGCCAGGGAGCACAACCACTCTGCAGGAATACTCAGTCTCTTTTGAAACCTAATTTTCAGCCCCGAAGCACCATCCAAGCACAACCACTTCATCCCTGTTGCAACCTCCTTGGGCAGGCAGGAGGGATGGGATGCACCTGCCGGGGTGATGGACCAGGAGCCCAGAGGTGCTGCAGGGAGATGCCCGCAGCCTCGGCTCCTTCCAGCTGCTGGCAGCCCGGGGCAGCTCCCTCTCGCCAGCAGCTCCCAAGGCACAGAAAAGGTTTTGCAAACAGCAGTCCTGGGAACTGATAAGGAGGTGAGGAGCCTGAGAAGATTCTGGAGCACAGCATCTTCCCCAATACTTCCAGCCCCTGGTGGGAACCTCGGCAGTCAAATGACGCTGTCAGAGCTGAGAGGTGCTAACCTTGCCAGGGCCAAGCCAATGAGGCTGGGTGCTGCCCACAGCCAATTCCTCCATGTCTTTTGAAGAAAGTCCTAAAATAATGCTAAGTAAGCTCTGATCCACCTGTCAATGCCTCCTAGAGCTCACGCCAGAGCAGTTGTGTCACAGGCTGTAAATCACTTTGCACAGCACTGCGTGCTTGTGAGGAATCCCAGCCAGCAGGACTCACAGCCCACTGGGGATGGAAATTTTTAGGAATGAGTCTCTCCACCTGCAGCTCTAGCACCTGCAGGAGGACGCAGTCTGAATTCCCAGGTGCTGCCTGCACCCTCAGCAGCAGCACAGCAGAGAGGTGGGGCTGCTTTTGAAGGTCCTCCCTGCCCCAAACTGATGCATTGAAATTCAGTGTGAGATAAGATAACAGAATCATGCAAGCATTACAGTTGGAAAAGACCTCCAAGATCATCACATCCAACCACTAACCCAGTGGTTCCACCATTAAACCATGTCCCCGAGAGCCACATCTACACATTTTTCAAACACTTCCAGGGATGGCAATTCCATCCCTTCCCTGGGCAGTCTGTTCCAATGCTTGGTTGCTTCTACCACCAGACTGGGGTGGCCTGATGGCCCCTATCCAGGGACAGGTCCTGGACCAGGCATTGCCCCCCTGGGAATGGGGATTTCCCCTGTGTCTGACCCAGCCCATGCTTGGGGTTACTCATAGCCCTACTTGTGATTCCCCCCACGCTCTCCAGACCAGACCCGTGGCAGCATTCCCACACTATTCCTCATGGCTACGTGCCCTTCCTGAGGAATCCCAGAGATCCAGTGATAAGAGGCCAGCCCAGCTTGGGGTAGCTAAGCCCCCAAATTTGCAAGGCAGGCAGATAAACAGAAAGGTTATCTCTATGCCAGGACAGCCTTCGGAGCAAACATTCCCCAGGAGCCACCACAAAGGCAGGCTTGCAGAACAGGCCCTGCAGTCCTTGGACGTTGAACCAAGGGAAGGGGGAGAAGAAAAAAAAGAAAAGAAGGAAAAAAAGCCACACCAAGCCGCTGAATTCCTTTAAAACCTGATCTGCAGCCTGCCTTTGGGAGACAGCCAAGTCAGCTGGGTGAGATGGGCATCTCCCTGCCAGTGGTGACCGGTGCTGGCCGCGCTCCCCTGGCACTCATCCCCTCTGCATGCCCTGGGAACCCTCCTGGGCCCCCGGGCATAGCTGCTTAAAGCTGGGGGATGCACCTGCAGCTCAGCAAAGGGTCCCGGCCAGCCCTGAGTGCCCAAGGATGCTGATGGGGAGAGGATGGGAAGGGCACAGATAACCCTGACTGCACACTATTAAAGCAGTGCCTGGCCCTCGATTCGGCCACACTGGACAGTCTCCAGGGACTTAAAATAGCCAGTTCAGGATTTCACATGGGAACGATGTTCCCATCTCTGCAGCTCTCCAAGGGGAGCTTTGTTCCCGCGGTCCCTGGGGAAGCACCCACGCCACGGGAAGCAGCATCATAAACGCAGCCTGGGGCGCTTGGAGAGCTTCTCCCAGTGCTCCCAGACACGATCTGGGAGTGCTGGGGATCCCTGCTCCCCCAGCTGGCCTCCACAACTAACCCCAGGGAGCAGTGCCAGAGCTGTTCCTAGATGACACAAAGCCTTGCTCCAGTAAATTATCCACGAATTTCACGGCCGACTTCCAGCTCACCTGTACCTGGGGATGCCACTAACAGAAATGTCATGCCCAGCCTGTGACAGCAGAGAGGGACACGAGTGATGCTTCACACCGTGCTGGCACAAGCCAAAGACAGCCAGACCACTATGCCAGAGAAAATCCACTCTATCCTGGTTTTTGGATTGTCACTTGCAGCTCAGCTGCTTTGGCAGTTGGGGTTCGTGGGATGTAAGTGGGGGCTCCCTGTGTCAGCCATGGCTGTTCCCGCCTCTAGGTGCTAGGCGTGCATCCAGAGACTGGCTGCAGGGGGAGGAGGGCTTTCACCCCGCCTGGCAGCCGGCAGGAAGCTTCCCTGTCGGGGAGGTAAAGTTCACCAGAAACACAGGCAGTGGGAGAACCGGCTCGTGTGCCTCATGGGGAAAGAAGGGCTGGAGAGCTGAGTCAGCACTGAATTCCCCTCTCTCAGCGCACCAGCAGCTTGAGAAGAGGGATGTTACAGGGAGCCCCGAAGGCAGGGAAAAGACCAGAAGGGTGTGGGAGGTGTTGCATCCCCAGGTCACACGCTCGAGGCTCCCGACCCCTTACAACACTTCCAAGGACATTGCAGCCACAGGGAGCACCATGGAAAAACCGCTAGCACACGGAGCATGGCCAGTTTGGGGCAACGCCATCCTGCAACGGCCAGCACGGACCTGACAAATCACTCTCCTCCCATGGAACTGCAGCCAGGGATTTCCCCAGCATCCCTGGCCACTGATGGGATGGAGACACGGCAGCCACGAGGGATGCGGCCATTGAAGGGATCGCTTCCAGCTTCGGGAATCACGACTGGGCGCAGCATTTGGCCCGAGAGGAGACTCCAGCCCCCATTTCTGCTGAGGAGAGCCCCATTTCTGCTGAGGAGAGCCTCCCAGGGGATGGGGGGCTTCAGGACAGGGAGGAGGTATGGGACCCTGGGCACGGCGGCAGGCAGCCCCTTCCCCATCATCCCCCGCACGTTACCCGGCTCCTGGGAAGCGGCGGGGACCAGCAGGACAAAGAGCCCGAGCAGCAGCCGCGGCGGGGGGAACCTGCGGGAAGGGGAGAGAGAGGTCACCCACCCTCACGCCGAATGCGGGGCTCCACCCGACCCCCAGCCCCACCCCGAGGTGCTCCCGCGGTCACAACGGGGACCCGCAGCCCCGGAGACTCCAGGGCCCCGGTACCCCCAGCCCCTCGTGTGCCGGGGCACCGGGCTTCCCGCGCCACCCCTGCCCCCCATCCCGGTGGCTTCCCGGTGCGGATGCCAACCTTCCCCGGTGTCCCCGCGGTACCGGCGCCCCCTGAGGTCCCGCCACGGTTACACCGAGGACCCCCCCCCCCCACTCCAGGGTCCTCGTTCTCCCTCCCTCGTCCTGTCCCAGGGTCTCCGGTGCCTCCGGCGCCGCCTTTCCTCGGCGGCTCCGTGCTTCCCGCACTACCTGTGCCTCCCCAATCCCCGGCGGCTCCAGAGGCCCGGTGCCCCCCGCAGCCCCGGCGCTCACCCCGTGCGCATGGTGCCCGCCCGGTGCCGGCAGCGCAGCACGGCTCGGCTCAGCTCAGTTTGGATCAGCTCGGAGCGGCGGGATCGGCACGGCCCGGGGGGCGGGGAGGGGAGGGGCGGCAGGGCCGGCCCGCCCCGGGCGGGTGAGCCGGGTCCGGGGCTCAGCCCGCCCCTAGCCCCCGCGGCCGGGGCTCTCACGGCCGTCGGTCTCCTGCAGCCGGGAGGGGGTCGAGGACACTCCCCGGGATGAGTGAGCAGGACAGGCACAGCTCTGCTCCCTGAGGAGCACCCCTTCCAAGGAACGTCCCACCCCAAGGAGCATCCCGCCTCTGCCTGGGGCGTCGGGGAGCACCCTCACCCCCAAAGGGCATCCACCGCTCGCAGGACCTGCCCTGGCACCTCCTGCTCCACCAAGCCCTGGGCTTCGGCTTGCAGGCCAGGCCTGATCTTGCAGGAGGGAGTGAATCAGCGAGCTGAGCTCATTCCCTCTCCCCGCACTTACACGAACCCCGGGCACGGAGCGGGGTTGGGCACTCCCAGCATGGTATCTGCAGTTCTCCTTTCCTGGCCCTTCATTCGCCCTCACTGTGTGCGTGGGGCTCGGGAATTCCTTCATCGTGCCCTGAACCCAGCCCAGCCCGGCAGGGTGTGGAGCCGCGGGGCTCTCGGACACCCTCCCGGGGCAGCTCAGGCTGCGGGCTGTAATGCCAGAGCCAAGGCAGCAGTGCCTCGCATCTCACCCTGCTCGAGCCGGGAAAAGGGTTAAAGCTGGGGCTGCTGCCCAATTTCACTCCTCCCCATACCCAGCTTTCATCTTCCTCCAGCCTCAGGATTATCCCAGCGGGATAATCCCCACAAAACCTGCTGCCACACCTTGTTTTGTCTTCCGTAGCATTTTAGTGCCCCGCGGCAGCAAAAAGCTTCTGAAATCCAAGCCCTGGAAGCTTCGAGGGGACGTAGAAGTGATTCACTAATGATGGTGGAGGCGTGTTTAGTCTAAGGCAGGGTTTGGATCTAGCAGGATAAACCATGACATCCAGCTAGCTGCTCGGCTCCGGGGCACGCTAGTGCTCTCCGAATTTTGGCTTGTAAATCTTACAACGGCGCCAAAGGCAAGCAGCCCCTCAGCACAACCCCGGTTTGATGGCCGAAGAATACACACCGAAGCTGCCTCTTGTCTGGCTGCAGAATGTTTTCACGTGGTCAGGACTCTTAAATTTATGCTTTCTCAGCTGGATGCTGAGTGATTTTCCAACCCTTTCTTCTCCCGCAGCTGGATTCCTTCCCTCCAGGTAGAGGTTGGAGTACCTGAGCTGCACAAAAGGCAACACGTCTGCAGCCCTAAATCAACCTGGCTGCCCTTCTGCCAAGGTATTTTGGAGGATAGGCTGCAGGGCCTGGACTGTGTAAAGCAAGGGGGAGGAGAGTCCTAGGGCAAGGATGGTGCTTGGAAAAAAAAAACCTCCTTGAAAATGGAGAAGGATCCTGCCTGATAGCAGAGGCCTGTTCAGAGTGACCTGGCTTTATATGGGCCGCATCAGAGAGAGTGGGTAAGTGCTCCAGTGCAGTGCGAGAGCCTGTGGGCAGCTCTGGGAAGGTGGTTTTGGCTCTTTGGGGGAATTCTGGCCCTTCCAATGTTATCAGTGCTGCCGGGGCCAGGAGGTGCAAACACCCAGGGCTACACTGACCACCTGCCCGGACCTTCCCACACACAGAGCACAGCGATGTTCTCACTGCTGCAGGTGAACATGGAGCTGGATTACATCCCACACTTCCTCCTCGCTGCACCTCTGGACTCCGCCTGACCCGGCTGCACTTGTTTGAGCACATCACCTTCTGCCACCCTCCTGTCTCGCCTGTGTCTCAGCCCTGGTGCTGCCCCCACTGCCACAGCAGGGCCATGGTTCCCCCCACCAGCAAACCTCCATGCAAAGCCTGCCTGACACCAGGGCACTTTCCCATCGTAAAACCTCCTCCTGCTGAGCTTTAAAGTCCAAGAGCCACGGAGGATATATAATGAGGCTCATCTTTTCCCAAGCAAACAAACACTGCCTGCCCTGGGAGGGGGGACACCCACGCTGCCAGTGAAGGCTGCTCTTTCGAAAGGCGACCAAATAGAAACCAGCGGTGCTCTGATGGTGGCTCTGCAGCTCGCAGCCCAGACTTCACAAGCCCCAGCCAAAAAAAGCTCTCCTATCCCGCAGGCTCCCAGCTCCAGCAAAGCTTTGGCGTTTGTCATCACTGCATGGATCCTCAAGTGTCCTGCTGCTGTCCCCCCACCCCTGTGCCTGGCTCCCACCTGCGTCCCACGGCCGGTGGTCCCACGCTGCTGGGTGGCCGCGGGCAGGGGCACCCCGGTGTGGGGACAGAGGGGCTGCCCCAGCTCCCAGCACACAGCCCCTGCCAGCTCGGCGGCGGCGACAGCACGGCCGCCAAAAAATGTCACCCGGGCAACCCTGCGGGACACTGGCCTGTTTTCCCTCCTTCAGGCAGAGAGGAGGGGTTGGAAACTCTGTCTGCTGCGGCCCAGGCGCGTCCCTGGCAGTGACTCGGGGGCTGGCACGCATGGCCAGGGCCCACGTCCCCCGCCCGGCTCCGCGATGGGAGGCGGCGTGTCCCCAGGCGCCGGCGGCCCGAGGAGCCGTGACCCGGGAGCCGTGGGAGCGGCGGGGGTGCCAGCGGGCACCGCAAGCTGTCACCAGGGCCCCGAAACATGCCTTGTGCACGGCTGCCTTTGGAGGCTTCTCTGACCTGCTTAGGCCCGCTGCCACCGCGCCGAGTGAGGAGGCGGCGGAGCAGTGGGGGACACAGGAATTGTGTCAGGGGGGCAATAAAGGACAAGAAGGCAGAGGACAATATTTGGCGAGTGTCCCTGCACAAAAACAAAGGCTGAAGCAGGCAGAGGGAGTAGAAAACCACCTACAGGCAAGGGTGTCCAATCTGGGCCAGTCCCCAAGGGAACCCTGTGGCTGGTGCTGCCACTTTGATGTGCCATTTGTCCCTGTTAAAGCCACCTCCTCCCGGGGCAGCCTCTGAGTGTGAGTGCTCGGGACCACTGGGAGCAGCTGGTTTTGCATTTTGCTGCCACATCTGTTGCTCAGGCTCAGAAGTCTGTCTGCTGATGGCCCAGGACCTGCCAGGATGTCCTCAGGAAAGGGCAGCATCATGCCCTGCCTTCAGCTGACACCTCTGGCGAGGATGTGGCAAGGGACGACGTGAAAACCATCCCTCCTTTACAGAGGTGAAGCACACACAGCCACAAAGGTGGGCGTTTGGGAAGGCCCCAGGCAGCACAGGCAGGGAGTGGGAACAATTTGAAATCCATATAATCCCTCAGTGAGGAAAGCTGGCAGGTACAAAGGCTTGGCTGAGTCGGGAGCACCTTACCTGCCCATGTAGGCGGGGGATGAGTTCAGCCAGGCTGGGTTGCCGGGGCTGGGAGGGAGGCAGCACCACACTGCAGGGGCTGCAGAGGGCACAAGGTGTTCCAGGGGCGGCTGGAGCCCTCGCTGGCAGCAGAAATGCTGCAGGATCTGGAGCCCGCCCACACCCCAGCCATGGATGTGAAGACGGTGGGATAGGACAGCACAGATTGCTGAGGGTCAGCAGGGAGGTGAGCAGGGCCGGGGAACCACCACACTATCACCGCTTGGCACAGCAGGGTCAGGAAAGGCTCCAGGTGGCACAGCCCACCACCCTGAGCCCTACACAGAGGCCACATCCTGCAGCTGCTGCTGTGGAGAGCTCCTATCTGGCAGAATCCTGACGTGACAGAGCTGGCCTGGCGCATTCCCAAGCTGGATATTGTCAATGAAGTTGCCAAGAGAGAAGGGCAAGTGAGAGCTCTGCAGAGCCAGCAGACACACAGACACTCGCTCAGCAGAGGGACAGCTGGGAGCTCACCAGTGACCTCCTCTCCGGGGAAGGGTGAGGGCGACCAAAGGGGGTCCCCCCCTTCCTTTCCCAGAACTGGGGAGCCCCGTGCAGTGTTGGGAGCAACAGAGCCAGCCCCAGCTCCCCAGTTCACACACAGCTTTCCTGCCCTCTGCCCGCACCTCTGGGCAGTGCCTGCTCGCTCCCACACAGCCTTCCCAGGGGACAGGACACCTGGGATGTCCGGGCAGCCCCCGCTCCCTCCCGAATTTCTCCGTGACTCATCCACTCCAGAGGAAAACCAATACTTCAGCACACATCAGAGAAAGAACTGGGAGAAGCATTCCATGGGAAAGGGGATGCGGCGGATGCTTCTCACATGCCTCATCCCAGCGGCTCGCCCTCGGGTCCCTGCCTCTCAGCTGGCTGTGGGAAATGGCATTTGTTTCCCTTCCTGCTCTGCAGTCACGGGCCAGCATTGCAAGAGGAGGAGGGGCAGAGCTCTGCAGCCACCTCAGACATCGGGGCATCCACGCCCCAGGTGCAGGGTGTAGGTTTGGTCCCCCCAAATCTTCCGAGGGATCCATTGGAGAGGATGGAGAGACCACCCCTTTCCCCCATCCCACTGCGCATCCTGCCCAAAAGCCCCGTCCCTCTGCAGGCCAGGGGCTCACTGAATACACGAGCTGTTCCTCACCTCTGCCAAACTCATGAAGGTTGGGAGAGCTCCCAAAACCTTCAGTGATGTCTGAATTGCTCATGCAAGGGAGGAGTCCTTCTCCTCCCACACTAGAACACCCCAGCTGCCAGCTCCAGCCCCTCCACATCCCTCCTATGCCCCACAGGAGCTATAGGAGCCTCCAAGCCTCCAAGTCCTGGCTGGGATGGGTTTGCCAGGATGTCCCTCCTTTCCACAGACTGTGCCCCTGCCACCTTCCTGTTTTCTGCTCTAAGTGCAGTTCAATTCAATTCAATTCAATTCAATTCAATTCAATTCAATTCAATTCAATTCAATTCAATTCAATTCAATTCAATTCA
>VZUI01019791.1:0-23429 GCA_013401135.1 Cettia cetti | reverse complement strand
TAACAGTTCTGTAAACATTACTTTGTTTACATGAAATTTCTGACTCCAAGGCTGAAGGCTGGAAAACAAGGCGACAATAGAGTTCGTTAGATAAACAGCATAGGATTGTTTATAGTAAGTGTGTGAGAAGCTGACTCAAAAATATGTGAACTACAGCAGGCTTAGCAAGAATAGCAAAGAACAGGATGACAGCCCTGAAAATTAGGCTTAAAAGTGAGAGATCAGTCTTTCAGCTCTTGATTCCACTAACAGATAACACAATCCTCACTGACTTTGGCAATGTGAGACTATCATGCCAGAAATCAGGCATCATTATCTAGTATTTTAAATCTACTTTGACCAGACCAAGTAGCCTGAGAATGTAACTACAAAGGAGAAAAAAATAGTGACTCAGAATCATAGAGAAAGATAGCAAAGAGGATAAAACCTAGAAGAATGTCAACCCTGTACCTTGCCTATCATCAGAGATGGATGTCCACATTAATGCTAAAAGAACTTTCTGTGTTAAGGCTTACAGAAGTGAAAACCAAACTGCATTATCAGTCAGCTCTGTCACAAAATTCTGTGTGACAAATTATCTCATTTACATCTATTAATGTTCATCAAATTAGGGATATTTTTAGGTCTAGTAAAACGTAAGTATGTATCATGGAACTAGGTAAAAAAGCAAACAAAAGTAAGTTTGGAGTGGAAATGTTCTTTTGAATGGAAAAGTAAAATCCAATCAAACTTAGTGCACTTGTATACCTTTTCTACTGGTTTGTCCTTTTGAAAAGGTTTCAGTTCCCCTCTGTATTTACATTATCTTTCCTGTATTCACAGAGTAAAACCACAAAATTAGAATTTGTAATGGCATGTCTGAGTTAGGGAGGTTTTCCTTCTTTATTTTTATCAATGTATAAACCTTCACAGATTTTCTTCATAATAGCAATCGCATGACTAGAACAATGTGACTACAATATCTCTCTACGTTTTTGTCTTTTCTACAATCAAAGTAATATGATTTTTCATCTAAAAAAATTGTGAAGATATTTGCCAACAAATGTTTGCTAAGTATTATAAGTAAGGGAAAAAAAACCCACAATGATATGAGAATTTTCTTAAGAAAATTACCATGTGTATGCATGTAGACCACATGTAAAGCGGATAACCTATGTTGTCCCTTAGTTCTATGGAGAGATGTCAGGCAATGTATCCGAGCAGTAAAAGAAATTTGTCCAAGAAAACCAAGACACAGTGTTGCTAATATAGTTTGGAAATGTATTGACTTTCTATTTCCTATCCAGTTAGATTCCAATATACATTCATAATGGCAGAATACACTAAACTATCTTGAAGTAATATCGGAATGCATACATTCCTAAGAATAATTACTCACTTGCTATGGGGTTATAGTAACTGTATGAGGCCAAGGCAGAACTTGTTCTTTCTGTTAACTTGAGCTTTAGCTCATTCTTTGTGTCTAACAATAACTATGCAAAATACATTATAAAAGGGACTGGAAAATAAGTATCCGTTAAAAAGGAGAGGAAGAATTTTTCACACAGGCTCAGAGTTCTGAATATAATAATTTTGGAGCTGGCCAGAAGCTACTGTACTCAGAGACAGGCAAAGTAAATGGTGTTTCCTTGCAAAAATTCACCTAGATACACAAGCAAGCATACGTATGTCTGTCTGTCTATATACCTACCTACCTAAAACTACTCAGAAATCGTATCTGAGGTTCTATTTGTTATGTTCTGTTAATAAGCTGCTGTTGGATCCAGCAGTTTTGAAGAATATCTTTGGCACCTGGGTAAAATAATTGCACAGGGCTGTGTCCTCTCTTTTTACTTCATGGTCACCCATTCCTATGGCTTGCAACATTTGTTCAAAAAATGGCATTCCTAATTCCTGTTCCCTCCCCTCTTTGAGAAAATTCAGACCTAACTTTTTACTGTCCTTGAACACCACTATGCAAATTTAGTTTAATCTGGTTTGGCTTTCTTTTTGTTTGTTTGGGTTTGTGCGGGTTTTCTAACAGCATTTAGTGTAAAACAGTGAGACAGATGTGCAAAAACTGCAGAATCTTCTTGATCTTCCATAATCATTAAGCTGCGGAGTCTGGACGCAAGTATTTTGACCCAGATATTTGACTAATGCTTTTTGAGATAACCTTGGATATCTGACAGTTTTCAAGTGCCTCCACAAACACATTTATCACCCATATGTGCAAGTCATATTTATCTAGATAGTTTTCTATGACTCAGATACAGCACTTTCAGAGTGCCTATTATCTCCCCCTGGTCTAAAACAACCTCGAAATAGCTCAACACTGATTACATCTTTCAGACATTTAAAATTACATAAAATTAATCTCAGCAATAATAAATACAAGAGATTGATTTTAAAAATAATGTAAACGCTATTTGGGTGACGAAAGGAGAAACCGTGTTCTGTACATGTCAAAAGTATCTGATATTCTGCAAAAAAAAAAAAGTGTCATCAGTTTGACTGATATACCAGGTGAAAAAGAATAACTGCATCATAGCTCATAAGCCTGATGAGCTTTGTATTTCTTATAATCATCTTACCAACTAACTTTGTGTTAATTGCAGTGGTTTAAGGTGTTACTTCCATCAGCTAACTTCTATACTGATACCACAGGTAATGCCTGTAAAACAAGTGCATGAATCTAGTATTCAGCAGGTTCCTGACTGACATAATTCATAGCATTCTAAAACAAACAGCTTTAAAATATACCCTAGGCAGTAAGTAGTGAAGACAGTCACACAGATCCTGCTGTTATGCCTGTTATAAGAAAAGCTCTGAAGAAAACAAAAAGTAACCAAGTAAAGATGAAAAGTTGGCTGAATATTTTACTGTGATTAACAATGGCTATTTTGTTATCAATAGATATGGAATACCTTACATTTTACAATGTAATCAAAGTTATATTAAGCACACTAAACCATTCAAAGAAGTTAAAGACTGACCAGTGAAACAAACATCCTTTGCCACTTTTCCATGAAATTGAAGTTTGTGATATTGTAGGAATAACCAGTAACAGGCAGTTGTCAAAAACTTTTAATACCCTTCAAAGAATTACAACAGAAGTATAATATAACTTTAAAAAAAAATTAAGAAGTTGTCATTGCAAGGCTGTTTGTCTTGGAGCATGAAATAAAGGACCATTAATTTTGCCCATGTTAATATTATGATAAAGTAAAAGAATTTGTGGCAGTCAGCCACAAAACATCTCTTACTCGTATATTGTTGCAAGCAGCAAAATTTTCTGAGTGAACAGGCATAGAAAAAACAGAACATCCAATAATTATTCAACCATACATTTAAAGAAAAGAAAGAGCTCTTATCTGAATTTCCCAACCTTTTCTTAAAGTGCTGGAAGAAAACAGATACATATGTTTCCAGTAAACATAACACAATGTTTCTTAATTTTGTAGGACTGCTCTTTTGAAAACATCTTTATCCATGTATTTTTGATCTATAACCTGTAATTTGACTTCTGGTTTATGTTCAATTTTTTTTGTTGGGTTGTTGGTTTTTTGAGGGTTTTTTTTGGTTTTTGTGGTCAGACACAATAATCCCTAAAAGATATATGCAAAATTTACCAGGAATACTGTTTTGAGATATGCCTATAAATTAATAAAGAAATTATTTCAACCATTGCATTGAGAATATTAGCTATTATTCCAATTTTATTAATTTGAATGGGATCTAAGTATATTACAAAAATTTTCAAAATAAAAGTTGAATCTGTGATACAACTTTGGTAATATGGATAAATGAATTTGCAAGTACAGAAATTGCTGTGTTTGGTCTGAAGTATGGGGAGAGTTTTCTGAAGGCTTTTAGGAGGATAATTTTGTTTATTTTTTTGTAAGGGTTAGTATTGCTTTACATATTTTCTATTTCTTAAAAGATTGCATCATAGTGTGAAATGAAAAGTGGAGAATTAAATGTTAAAAGCTACCTAAGGGATATGGAGAGGCCCTTAGGTAGCCAAAGTTGAAGAAAACATGAAGTGTCTCAATAGTTTAGGTACTTAAAAAAAAAAAAACACTCACAAAGTGTGTTGACTTTGCAATCTTCATATATTTGCTACTCTAATTACTGGAATTTTGTGACATCCACAGGAAAAAATTAAAATTTGTGAGAACTGCATTTGTAGACCCCTTAATAATTGTGAAAATTGCCACATTAGTTTTTCTTCATAACAGGGTTTCATTAAGACAGCTAGAAGTAAACTATTTAAAATAAATTGCTTTCAGTTTTCAATAGTTTATAAAGTATCATAATCTTTATATGATCCACAGCAGATTTTCAATAACTGAATGTATAGATCCTGTCCTATCAGTGTGGCTTTAAGGGTTTGCTTAGAGAAATCCTCTGGATTTAAAGTTTTAATATGGAGGCTGAAATTTTGGCCAAAAAAATTGTCTTCTCTTATTAAACTTTGGGAAGACAGTTATCAAAGGCCCTGCTTGAACAGGGAGGCTGGACCAGATGATCCACTGTGGACCCTTCCAGCCTTACCCCTTCTGTGATTCTGTGATTCAATGAAAAAGATTAAAATAAAAATTTAGATTTCCCCCAGACAGGAATTAGAGATTATTTAAAAGACTTGTAAAAGAATTAGCATTCACTTGTTTAGTCCTTCATAAAGTGAATAAATCAATTTTTTTGCTTTTAAAATTTTCAGCAGCAACTCCATCTAGATTAATATTCTGCAGGTAACACAGCCAGATGTCATTATATACCTACAGCTGAGATGAACCACTTTCAGCAGTGTTACATGAGTTCATTTATCACCAGCCTGAAAGTAGCAAACTTACAAGTCTTCATATTGACATTTTTAAAAATATTAAGTGTGATTAAATTAAATTCATCATAAATTCATCATAATTGTAACATATTTATTTCAGAGTACAACCCAGCACAATCCTTTTGCTGGCTAAAATCCACAAAAATCAGAAGATACTTGCAAATTCATTGTCCTGGAGGCCCTTTTGCTAAACATATTACAATTTCATTTTCCATGGATAATATTACATTTCCTCATGTGGGAGATTCTTAATTGAGTAAAACTCCAATATGACAAGAAGAATGTTCATGACTGATTTAGTGATCTGGAGCACTTAGCGTCTACATAATCCCAAAGGTCAAAATAATATGCCAACAGTAAACAACTGAACATCATGGATTTCTTTTCTTGCAACCCAAGATTAAGGAGAGTTGAAGCCCACAGGTCTCCACAAATGTTCTTTTGGTGTTTAGAAACATTCACAGAATGCAAGCATGTGTTGTATCACATATGGGCTCTGATGTTGTCTCATCAGTCCTGCTACAGCAGTTTAAAGACCAAAGCTGCAGTGCTGCTCCTAAGAACTGCTGGTATTGTAGGGCATTTTAAACACAAGGCAGAGTGCTGACCTAATTCATCTTCCATAGGTGGTGAAAGCTTTTCTAACATAAGCAAGGAAGCTGTGAAGAAACAGCAGTAAACTGCCATGTATGTGTAAAAAATGGGACTGCATCTTTTTGATGAAAGTTTAAAAGTATAAATTGTGTAAATCTGTACTGCCTTGCAGCATGTTCCTGTTGTTGCCAGTAAAATTCTCAGATGGAGAATACTCTTGGTCTTCACAGCACAATGAATATTTGCTGTAAGCAGAGGAAAAAAAAAACAAATACAAAACCATGCTACGAACAAACTGAAAGAAAAAGAAACCACCTTGAATGACCTATTTTCTCCAGCTGAACTTTTTCTACACTATTTCTGATTACTATGTAGATTTATCTTAGAGGTTTCAGTATTGCATTTGTATGTCTTTATTTCAGCTAAATATACACGGTTTTCCTCTTAGTTCCTGGCAGTTTTCTTTCTTTCTTTAATAACATCACCAGCTTTACAGTACATCAAGTGTGCTTGAATCTTCAAACATTTCTAGCATTTTCTGTTTAATGTTGTGGATGTAGGTCAATGCAATCCCACTAGTGATTCATGACACAATTCCATCTGGCTCGTTACTCAAATTCAAGGGGAGATAGGATAAGAAGAGGGCACATAAAATTCAGAAATAAAGTGTTTCTTTTCACAAACAGAAACCCAGTTGTCCCCAGTTGTCTCTAGTTCTCATACTTCAGCAGCTGTTTTCATAACAGCAGTGATGGAATTCTAAGAAGTAGCACCTGCTGCTGAAAAGACCACCCTCTTTCTGCTGTCCAGAAGCTTGTTTTACCAATGCTTTTAATAAACAACTGATTCACATCTGTTGCTTTTCCAAAATCTGATCCAACGTAGTATCTTTTTTTCTAAATATCCATTCACTCTTTTTTAAAAAAAACCCCAACAAGCAACTTCCCA
The DNA here is from genome assembly GCA_013401135.1 of Cettia cetti. Taxonomy (NCBI): domain Eukaryota; kingdom Metazoa; phylum Chordata; class Aves; order Passeriformes; family Sylviidae; genus Cettia; species Cettia cetti. Next base: position 17,062 of record VZUI01019791.1, on the reverse strand, counting down.
CATAAAGTAGAGGCATCTTTCCTTTCAGGTATCTTTACTATCTTAACTATTTAGTAAATTTCTGTACTCGATCCAACTGATTTTCCTAGCTGTGGTTGAGCGTAGTGTTGAAACAATAAAATGACCAGCATGCAAAACTGTTTTTTCTCTGTATTAAATATTTAAGGGTTCAAATAAACTACAGTATTGCCAGCAGAAAGGGTAGAGAGCAGGTTTCTCCAGGACATAGCTAAGTTTTGTTGAGCGCTCTCACTAGATTCAGTATATTTTCTAGCAGAAAAGAACGGTCTGAATTCACGTTTCACACATAAAGCACAAGTACTTAACAAGGTGAATTGTGACCTAGTCTCTTCATTGTCTTCAATCGGTCTTTTCACGGGGCTTCAGAGGACCAATATTCACTATCCCATGCATTTATATACTCAAAGTCTTAGCAGTCACTTGCTATGTTTTTCCCTCTGTTCTTATGGATACAAATGAATGCCAAACAAAATAGGTTACTTTGCCTTTTTTTTGAACAGAATTACAATGTATTCCCTCTTTTTACATTTTAGGCATGCTGTCTGGACCATATTCAACTGGCATAATGGAACAGATCTGTTTAAATCCACCACTATCGCAACTAACTTCTCATAAAAGCAGGAGGAAGAAATTCTAAAATGTCAGTTCCTGGTAAAATCAAGTTGGGCTAACTCTGTAACTAAGTTGAATACAGACTCTGCTTTTCAAATCCTGCTGCTGAATTGCACAATCAGTCTCTCAGTATCCATGCTATTTTTTAGGCTGTCTTTGTGCACATAAAATACCTTGAATTGGTCAACATGTTGTGCAAGTACAAAGGTAGATGTCTAAAGTCAGCAATAAAGTTTCCATTGAAAATGTGACTTGTTCTGTACAAAGCTACATTTGCAGAATGTATTCTTCTTATATTTCACTTCCATTTTACTTCCCAGATAGCTTTCCATTTCAGTCATAAACTGTATATTCATCATATCCTTTAATCTTCTTAAGTCCAGTAAAAATAACAGATTTTTAATTAAGAAAGCTGCAAGCAACCCAATCATCTATAGCTGAGAAAGAAAAGCAAATGACGATTTTGTGGGTATAATAATGTGCTGTGATCAGGACCGAATCATAGCTGAAACCTGAAGCTGATTGTCCCACTGTGGGTTGAATGCAATGTGAAAAAATAATTTAATGCGTGCAAAACCTTTGCACAGATTCCTAAGTGAATTACAAAAACTAAGATCGTTGCCTTAAAAATAAATTATATTTCAGTGCTTCCACATGAGTACTAATCTGTATCCCTGACCACTTATCCTTCTATGGTGGAAAAAAGTAAAGCAAAATATAGAATCATGAACAAGTCATGGTTTTATTAGTGCATTTAAAAAAATTAAAAAAAAAAAGAAGAAAAAAAAGGCTGCCTTTGTTTTAGTATGCACTTCTTCTATTTTTCTTTTAATATCCAGAAAATTTTAGCAACTCATTATTAGTTTCATTTCAAGAATACTTGATGGGAGACATGCTTGAGCAAGATAATATTAGATGTGATAAAGAAAATTAGTAAAAATCCTTCCCGAAGGCCTTCTTCCTTAAAATTAAAACAAAGAAAAGAGTAGGAAGACTACTAGAATACAGAAGCACATTTTTCTGCTTTTCTAGTTTTTCCTGTTTTGGTTTATTTCTTTTTTACGCATGGCTATATCATATTGTTCATGTAGCAAAGTATTTATTTATCTATACTGCACCCTCAGGAGTATCCTGAGGAGAATGTCTTTGGGGAATGCAGGAAGGGTTATCAACAGTGACAAGAGATCTCTGGGTACCAGGGCAGCTCTTGAAACATGGTTTATTGCATAGGTCATGGGTGCAAGAGCTTTGCCTGAGCTGCCAACAACACCAGCACCAGCTCAAAGCATGCCCAAAGAGAGAGAGAGAGACCTAATTTCCTGTCACATTACATTATATCTCTTTCTGTCTTAAATATTCTGGTTTACACCAACCAACCATTACAGGATACAGAACCTACAGAATTTACATACAGCCTATGAGAACTACTACATTACCATACCGCACCACATTCCTAAACCTTAAAATCCAGTTTCTAATCACCCTTTCCCTGCCACACTGGCAGGGGTCCCTCCCCTTTGGACCCTTGGCATCCCTTTGTTTGCTAAGAGTCTTGCTCAATCTCCAGGAATCCTGCCTTCAGCTAATTTAATCACCATCTTCCGGCTTTTCATCTTATAACTCAAAGCTTGCTTTCAATTCTATTTTGCTTACAGGTATTGCACTCTTAGAATCTTTTTCCAGGCAATCATATTTGTTGAAGCTCTCCTGCTTCATCCTCCCCAACAGGAGAAGAATAAATAGAGCTCTATAATTTTAGAGTATAAAATCCAGAAAATAAGTCTTTACAAAATTGATGGTTAAACCGTTCCATATTGACATCATTCCGAGTTTCACATTAACTTTAGCAATACTAAGATGCTAAGTCTTTAGTAAGACTAAGAAGGGTCATCCACATAGGTTCGTTCAGAGGTTTGCTCCCAGAATGTCTGAAATGCACATGGTTTCCCTCTCTGATCGAATGCTCTCATGGAAAGACCTGTGAGAATGTTGTCTTCGGATCTAAACATGGAGGGTTGCTCAGAAACTCACACAGAATATGTAAGTATCTCATTCACTTATGATCACATTGTTCACTTCAAAGAGAAATCTTAAGTTTAAAGCTTTGCTTTGAGAGCGATGTTTACACTGAACCGTATGCTGTGTCTGAACAGATTGTTACATCCAATGTTTGAAAGTTGAAACAGCATATGGAAGAAGTACTGGAGGTATTGATGTTGCCTAATGTTTTAACTTTGTTTTTATGTTCAGGAATGTTAATTGGACCCACACAACTGCTCTCACATGCAGCGTCCTGGATTTTTCCCCTGATTTAATTTCTATAATTTATTGAGCTTTTTTATAACTTATGTTGCTGGTTTATATTTCACAAACAATAAGTAGTGCAATGCAAAACCTAGTGAACTCATAGAAGCAAAAGCTAGTAGACTCTGCCTACGATTACTTCCTGATTTTCAGACCAAAAACTATGAGTGTCATCTGAAAAATCTGTATAAAAGTCTCTTCCAGTAGAGACATCTTTATTTGGTGTCTCTGCACAATAGCAAAGAATATAGTTGCTACATTTCTATTTCCACATAAAAATCTTACCACTATTTATCCAATAGATTATTTTATTTAAAGATACTGTATTTGTTTAACTGCTTTGTTGTAGAAGCCTTATAAAGCTTATATTATTTTTATAGCCTGCACTTGATTATTTGCATCAAAAAAGATGAACAAGGGTCAAAATTTAGTTCAGGAGATATGGCTGAAATATTTCTGGACCTTCCCCACAAACTAATTTTAATGTCTTAAGATCTTGTATGTTAGGAAACGAATATATTGTTTAAAAAATCAATTCTTTCCAAATTGTTAGTTATTTTATTATCCCTTCAAAGACAAAACAAGCAAAATTGGGGTAAGGATAGTAGCTCTAAAACGTTTTTAAACAATTCATGGTAGAGGGAAAGAGATTTGCATTTATGCTTTCAATAAAACTCATTAAACCTCTTTATAAGGATAACTTAAAAATCACCTTTTTTCTCTTTATGTAACCTTTCTAGTTACTCAAAGAGTAAATCAGCTCTTTGTGTTTTGTAAATATCCTTTCGAGCCTGTATATTGGTTAGGAAAAGCTTATTGCTTATTCTCTTCATTTGAGAGGCTGTAAAATGCAATACATTTCAGATAGGCTAAAGTTACCTTTGCCTTTAGTTATTGTTCTGCTAAATTTCTATCTGGAAAGAGATCACTGAAGCTCTAAAATATTGTTGGGACTGAAATACTACATAATTCTTGATTGCATGAAATACAGATGAAACTCTAGATACTCAAAAAACGAAATGAAACATGTAAAATTTTTCTCAGTGAAAGATGTGTTTTTCATTGGACCAACACAGCAGCAGCATCAGTCTCCTTGACGAGGGAAAAAAGCATAATACCAAGGGCATTCCAAATGGACCCCAGATGATCTGCTAAGCAACGAAATCCACTTGCTTTCAGCATTGGGGAGAGAAGCTTCCTGCTGTTCTTTCTTGCCTGATACTGCCTGCTGGCTCTGGGATCACATCAAGACACTTATACCTTTATCTTTTTTAGGAGCACATTTCATCAAGTAGGTATCCTAAGAATAACTGCAAAGCTGTATGTTAAGAAATACAGGAAATCCAGACTTCCTGTCAGGTTAGAGTCAAACTTTTAGAAGTTTTCCTTACTCCAGACAGAGGAAATTTCCAAAGGGCATTTACGATAGATATCACCAGTGTACAGAAAACCACAGGTCTACTCTTCCTGAAATTGTTTCTCAAATTTTCTATGTTTCTAGGAGCTTTTTCCCCACTCTTGAAGCTCTTAATAAAATACTAGCAATTTAAAGGCTCACATTTTATACAAAAAATATGGAGGTAACTTAAGGTTACCATAATAAGATTTTGTTCAGAAATATATTCACCCCTCCTCTTCTGAGCTTCCAGGTTAAATGACTCCAGTGGTAAAATGGAAAAAAATGACACAGGAGGCTCAAAGTAAGACAACAAGAATATAACCCACCATGCATTTAAGCACAGTATGTGAGGCTTTTTCTGATTACCAAGGTTAGGTTCAGGCAAAAGAAGCCTCTGTCCTCTGGTGCATCTTACTCCCATAAAATGTAGAGTGCTGACTTCACAGGAGCAGAGTGCTGACTTCACAGGAGCTGCATTTGCTGAACATCTTGCAGAAACTGAGTCCTTAAGCTCACTGACAGCAGAAGAAAGAGATGATTTTAAGCCAAACAGTTTGTAAATCTGTATTGTGGAACACTTTATCAGCAATAGTGGTCTGGTACAGCTGGAAAGGCCACAGGGCAAAGCTGCATCACTTCAGAACTTATATCTTCTGTTTTTCTGGGGCACTAAAGACATGAATAAAAGTACTGCAAGAGAAAAGGAATTGCTTTGTAATTAAATGACAAACCTTGTTCAAGAATATAGAAAACAGTGATCCTGTCTTTCGGTGTCTCCTCTGGCATGTCTTTAACAGAGCTGGTCTGTAAGAAATTCTTTAAGGGAAAGTCTTTGCAGCACATGTTCCCAAGAGAGGAAGAGGCACTGTGGAAATGTTCAAATACTTCTGAAATTATTTAGAGCCTGTATATCCTCTCTTTAAAGGCATAAAGCTAAAATTGCTATGTTCTGTATTTCCATGCTAAATTTAATTTTGAGTTTTCTGGGCAGACAGCATAACCTTGACTCCTATTAAGAGAACGTCTAAGGTCTGCTTTTTTATTTCTAAGGAAAAGACAATATGAGACTTTGCTGAAATAAATTAAAATTAAAAGAAAGGGCTTCTAGTTAATGGAGGTAGATTACAAATCTCCCATAAAACCAAAATTTCTCTTTGTTTTACCTGAGGTGAGACATGACACCAATAACAAATGACTTAGCATGTAACACATTTACGATATTACAATTTTAATATACAATACAATTGTCTTGAAGATATTACAATCACAGGACAAAAGAACCCCCCAAAATGTCATCGTTTATAATTTTGGGAATATGAAAGATATTCCTTCAAAAGACTTCACAGCATTAAAATTTCTTACATTAGCTGATGGTTTATAAAATATGACAATTTTACGTGTAAATTTAATCTGAGAGGACTTGCAATGTGCTGTAAAGCCACAGAACTTCAGGTAAATGGTCTGAAATTCTGGCTTGCTGGACTGGAAATTTCTAGCATGGTGGTTTCTTCCATTTACTCCATCTAGTAATGCAAAGTAAACATCCCAGAAGGGGATGCAATTAACACCTGCTATGCTCTCTCAAATTTCATAAACTAAACAGAACTGAACCAAGACAGTTCTTGGAAGATGTAGGTGCTTTCTTACATATGGCTCATGAGGAAGTAAGCAGTTACATTCTGTCTTTTCTTTCCATACATATGAACAAGGGAACTGTGGTGTTATCTCCTCTAAATGCATCAAACAAAAATGTCAAGGCTGTTTGCCTTAAAAAAAAAAGAAAATAAAAATGTTTACTTAAATTTTAAACTGTAGAAAATAGTGAAAGATTACCTAGAACTACAAGCAAAGGGTTTGGAAAATAATGTTGTTTGGGACATTATGTCGTTCAGGGACTCATAAAAAGAATGAAATAGCCATTTAATAACCTTGCAGCTATTAAAATTTTATCATGGGAAGATGACTTTATAATAGAAATCATTTTGCCATCAGAAATGCCATCCCATATGCAACTGGGAATCCTTGGTAGAAACTGTAAATTGTTAGAAGATTGGTTTCATGAATCTGGGTTATTTTTACATGGCTGTGTTTCTTGGTATCTCACAAGTTGAACTTGAATTTACTTGGAAGATATTTTACTTTTCCAAGAAACTCAATAAAGACTGATCCAAAGATATCTGGGTCTAACTGCAGAAATTCTTTGCACCTGGTGTCTTTTTCTATGGCACTGTATCAGACTTAAAGCATTTACTTGAAAGAATTTTCTAGAAAGGATGATTGCTGATAAGTAAACTATCTGTTTGGTATGGATTCACAATTGTTGCTCACACAGTGAAACCATTCGAGTTAAAGTAATCAAAGGAATTAGATTTTTCCTTCATAGTTTTTTATTATGCCTGGAGACTCACAATTTCTCATCCATGTGTGCTCTCAAATACTGTGGGCAATTTTCTGTCATTTAAAGCATAATGCAACCAGGAAAATGGCAAGATTTCGAAGTAAATTTTACCATCCTGTCACTGAAGTACAAAAATACACTATGCTTTTTATCAGTGCATTAATTGTATTATGTAGATAATGAAAGAAAAAAACCCAACTTTTTAAAGCAATGCTATTATAATTGAGATACTGCAAGAATAGGAATACATCCAGTTTGCAAAATTAAGAGCTCTTTTTTTCTGGGATTAAATGCTTCCACCACGTTGCACAGAATAAACTGTGTTATATAGTTTCTAAGGCAAATTTCCAGATCCTGGAACCAAAATCTAACACTGCTAAGCAATTGGGTGAGCAACATAAATCCATCTGTACGTGAAAGTTGTACATTAGCTGAGACTCTAAAGATTAATGCTCTGAACTTGTATCCTTTACCATTACTGAGCAGCTGAGTGAGTACATACATGTACAGATAAAACTAATCTCTTCCCAGACAGCTGCATTAACATAGCACTATACTTTATGTATTTTATCTTTTATTTTGGGGCCCAGTAGTAGGGATTTTGATTAACTCTTGGTTTTGTGATAACAGAGCTATAAAGTTTTTATCCAAGCCTGGTTTATATCCAAACAGCTCAGAGAGTTAGAGCTCATCTAACCACAGCTGTACAGAAACACATCAAATTATACTGGTTAATTAAGAATTTTGTTATTTATATTGCTATGTTTATACTCAGAACTTTTAGAAAGCTGTGGGGAAAAAAGTAAAATTACAGACCAGATACCAATAATGCATTGATGTGTAAAGGTCTTCAAAACTTAAGGAAAAAAAAGTAAGCTTTCTTCCCTTCTGTCTGTGTGTGGGCAATTAACACTATTCCTAGAAATGCTCTAATCCAAATGCCAAAAATTATTGAAAATTTTTTAAAAAATTAGTTTGGTGCTATTTCTCTCTTCTGTAGTAGAAAATGCTGGAAAGAATCAGGGAAATCTGTTTTCTAGACATTTTTATTTCAGAATTACAAGTAGAGTAAGAGATGGCTAGCAGGTTTGAAATCCAGGGTGACAAAATCAAGTAATATAAAACAACAGGATTTTAAGAAGTGTGGTAATTAATAAAAAAGAAACATGAACTAAACAAAATGTAGAAGTAATGTGTGGTTTCCAAGAAAGCAACAACAGAAGGAAAAGCTTTCTCTTATTTCTTCTTTTCAAAGATTACTATTAATAAGAAAATTATTGGCATAATTCTAAAGGTAAATTATCTTAGTAATAACACTTAGTAAGGTTCCACTGGTCAATTTTTTTTTTCTTTATTGATATATCCTTTAGGTATATGCAGCCTTGGCCTTAGTAAAATAAAACCTGACTTTCCTAAGGTATCAAAAGAGTAGAAAATGTTTCTGGATATACCAGAGACTGACAGACCAGATTTAGTTTTACAGAGAGCAGATACATTATGATGTTTGAAAACTGAATGAAGAGTCTAATCATAAATGTTGAGGAAGGTTGCAAACACCAGCTAGCTTATTAAATGGAATGCTGCTACCACTGTAGCTCCACTTTTCTGGTAAGGAAAAATAAACGTAGAAACAACGTTGAAACTTAAAATAAACATAGTAGTAGTAATTTCAGGCCACTAAGAGTTATGAAAACACAACAGTTTTGGACAGAACAGTAATGAAAAAGAACCTTGGACAAAAGTTCTCTGACCTCTGGCTGACACAACAGTTAATTTCACACAGAGAAACTGAAACCATGGTAAGGTTGTTTTCAAGATTCAGTCATAAGATCTTACTTAGGTATGGAGATAGAAATTTTATCTGACCAAGCAGATCCTTCAGGATCAGAGGTAGTTGCAGCAACTGAAGTGGTGCCTCCTAAACAGGGCAGGTGAGAATCAGATGGAAAGAGCTAAAATAAAAAAAATATTTTAGCTTTCAGATCTGCACACTTAGACAGTTGCTTTATATTCTGCTTCTAATTTACTTTATTGAAGTTATTCTAGCTGGAAAAATAACTCTGAGGCCAGAATGCCAGAACTAAGAGATTTAAGAGATTGCTGAGATGGTTTTATTTAACATCTTCATTGATGCCATAGGCAAAGGGATTGAGTGCAGCCTCAGGCAATTTGCAAATGACACCAAGCTGAATGGTGCAGTTGACATGCCTGACGTTTGAGATGTCATCCAGAGGGCCCTGCAGAAGCTTGAGAATCTGGCCCATGGGAACCTCATGCAGTTTAACAAGACCAAGTTCAAGGTGCTGCACTTGGGTCAGGGCAACCTCTGATATCAACACAGGCTGCAGATGAACAGATGGAGAGCAGCCTTGAGGAGAAGGACCTGGGGGTGCAGGTGGATGAGAGGCTGGACATGACCCAGCAGTGTGCACTCTCAGCCCAGAAAGCCAAACGTGTCCTGGGCTGCATCCAAAGCAGCGTGGGCAGCAGAGGAGGGAGGGGATTCTGCCCCTCTGCTCTGCTGCTGTGAGACCCCACCTGCAGGGCTGCATCCAGCTCTGGAACCCAGCACAGGAAGGACATGGACCTGCTGGAGAGAGCCCAGAGGAGGCCACCAAGTTGATGAGAGAGATAGAGCACCGCTCCTGCGAGGAAAGGCTGTAAAAAGAGGAAGCTCTGTGGTGAGACTATTTACAAGACCATGTAGGACAAAGGAGAATTACTTTAAGCTGAAAGCACCAAAACAGATGAAAAGATGCTGAAGACTGAAGACTGGGTGATGTCAGGGTGAAGAGATCCATCACATGAGTTTTAATCCTGACTAAAAAATACAGTCTTCAGAGCAAAATTCTAATTGCCTTCTTGATTAAGAGCTGTTTAAGTACAAGACTAAGTTTTTTGTTAAAACAGGGAGGCACTGAAAAGGACTCTGGAATTGAATGATAATGGTTCAGAAATACTGTCTGAATATGAGCAAAAGAAATTTATCTTATCTTGCTAAGAATTTTTTGAATCACGATTTTATTTCACTTCTATTCAGCCTCATTCTCCAAGTTAAATTCTTCATGTATTTTCAGTCTTAGTTTCTTTGCAAAGAATCTACATTGTCAAAATCTCAGAGTAAGGCGTGATGAAATTCAACAGAGGAAGGAATTAGGAGATGGATGAAGAACATAAAATGGGACATGTCAGGGCCACAGAAAGCTGGTTACTGGGTGACTTATTTTATACAATAGGATCAGTTAAAATGGATTTTAATCTAACCATGCTCTAACCATGCTAGTCAGAAGAACTCACATTTTATGACTCCAAACACATGATCACTCTGTGATGTATCAACAATTTCTAAAAGTATTGAATCACAATTTTTAAAAGGATTTTTAAATTTTCTTTTGTACATGTTTTAATGGGGAGCTGTTTCTGTCGTGCAGACAGGTTAAATAAACAAAAAATTCCTCTACTGACATGGTCTGTGAATCAAAGTGAAAACTGTTCAGTAAGTGATGACCCTGTTCCTTACTTCTTTCCAGCTGCTGCGTTACCAAAAAATCAGTAAAATTAAAAAACCTCCAATGTAAAATTAACACCTATGTACCATCAAGAAGCGGGCATTCTTTATTTGGCTGGATGCTCAAAGAGCAGGGGAATTTGGAATCCTCCCAAATATGTGCATACTGAGTACAAGAAAGTTTCTGTTTATATACTCTATTCTACATACCCATTCATTGATTGTCCCGGACTAAACATACATTCAATAATCACTTCCCCATAATTAATGTATTTCCCCACCCCTTTATACATGCATTCTTCTATCCTGGGGGTCTCTCTGGTGGTCCCTAGTTGTCACAGACCCCAGTGTAACAGCTGAGAGTCAAGTAGGCAGGGCACTGGGACCGGTGAGCTTCCAGCTCTCCTTCTTACATAGTGGGCATTGTGCAGTTCTATAGGGCAGTGCTTTTGGTAGCTCAAACATTGTGTTAGCTCACTGGGTGTAGACAACATCTGGTAGCAGTTGGATAGAGACCTCACACTGCAGATGCTTCAAATGATCTTTTGCACATTCCTACCCATCTGACATGTTAAGTCTGATTACCTATGGTATTGACTTAACTTGAACTGATTCTACATTAATACAAAGTAGTGCTTGCATTAATTAATTGCAATATCTAACTTGTAAGGCAACAGCTACAGTTGATGGTTAGTTTGGAAACCTAAAACTAGTATATTCTTTACTCAACACGTGTGTAAAACTTTGTCCTGATTTTTCCCTTTTTGTCAGATCACAAACACATTATACTACATGAAATGCTAATGAGAAGCATTTCACAAAAATAATGAATAGCAGTATTTTTTCTTCTTTTTTTAACTTAGAAATGCAGTGTTTTCATGTTAACATAAGCAGAAACTGCAAATATCAGATGTAAAAGAGAACTATTCAAGTCTGGTCAGAAAAAATAAATTAAATATATAAAGTTCCCACATTTTTACTGTCAAGTTTTCCAACACATGATTTGTTTGACAATTATTATCTTTTTTCCGTCTTTTAAATAATACAGCATGTGAAGTTAAGAAAAGGTGGCACATTTAAATACACTCTCTTTGTAGCTACTTAAATAGATTCAGGCTTTTCTTGCTGCCTGAAGACGGTACTTTAAACATGAAGGGTAAATGACATTTTCCTTTGTCAAAGGCTGCCTTTGGAATTTTGAATATTTTGATTATCCTAACACTTAATTAAAAAATCCATTAAAATAAAAATATTGGTTCATATTATTTATTATGAGGGATGAAACAGGTCCCTAGTGATGTCCCCACAAAAATTAACTGATTTACTAATAAAATAAAGCATTCAGTCTATTCAGTCCATGTATTCTTTCTTTGAGGCGGCAGACACCTTGTGAAGTTTAGCAAATCTCATCTAGTTTTGTGGCAGTTTCAATGAATTCAGCCCTACTTCCTGTGTGGAAATGATACAGAGACAAATACTTCAATCTCATGCTAATAAATCATGCTTAAAAAGTTATAATTTAGCCTTAAAGACTGGTATCCTTTCAAGATTTAGTATATTTGACACTAAACTAAGCTTGAGTTAAATATCCATGTAAATAGAAAAGTATCAGTGTTTAAACAGATGTCAACAATTTCTTAGGAAATGGAACTAATTGTACAGGTGATGATGAATAAAGAGTTTCAAAACAGCTCTGTTGCAATAATAAAAAAATGGCATGTAAGAAAAAAATAGATTGCATTAAAACAGAAGCCATTGGAAATTTAAGGTTAAGAAATTAAAAACAGGAGTTGCACCACAAGCTTCAAAACTCTTTTCTAAGTTCAAAACTGGAAACTATTTAGCTAATGCTTTTTTTTTCCCAGAAAGATGGAGCTTAACAGAGTAGACTTAATATAGCCATTCTATCCAGACACAAATATCCCAAAGCAAACCCCAGCAGGCTGGTCATTTTTAGGAAGTGGTGCTTTCTTACAGCTAAAATAGTGAAGTTCCCAGTGAGTTCCCTGAGAGACGGAGAAGGCCAAAGGAGGTATAAATCAGTATATTTTGTCTTTTTTGCAACTTTTACAGTTCTAGCTCTGCTTAGTTATTACCACAAGAAAAACAAACAAAAAAAAAACCAAAAAAAAAAAAAAAAAATAGAAAAGAGGAAAAAAGTAACTGTCTCTTGAGACATTTCATAAATTTTAATACTTGATTCCTTCCTCCAACGGTCAAAGGCAACGTGTTCAACTGGCCTTGCCAGTTTCATTTTTCTCATTACATGAGTTAAATGGCAACAAATGCCAGTGATAAAGAACAACAGGGGGAGTGAGCCCTGCATTCAGGCCCAGGTAACCAGATGCTTATGAACAAGCACATCTTTCTCCTGAAGTGCAGAGCCATGCCTTCTCCATGGGTTGTCCCAAAATAATAGGGACCAGCACATGCAGCCACAGAGCGAGAGGCAGGTTCTTCCATGATACAACCCAAATGTACAAGAAATGTGTAGGGTTATCTCTTGGGAAATAAGAATAGGTGTACTGAGAAATGTCCAGTGGGTGCACAGGTCAGCAGGCTGCTGGAGACAGTTCCAGAGGTGCCACTGTGAGTTAAGTCTGAACTTCCATTTGAGGTAGCCAACTACTGGAACGTTTGACTTGGATAAAATTCTAACCTCTAGTCATGTCATCCTCCACTATCTAGCTCTAGTACTAGCTTCCAAGTCTTTCAGGAAGTGTGTCTTTTGTTTTCTTTATTTTTATGAGTTAAAACAAAGAAAAAAGTCAATTGTAAATTTAGGTACTGAACTATGAATTCCAGTGTAGCTGAGATTCATCCTAAGGAATGAAGTCTCAACAGAGATTACCCACCAGTTCTTTGTACAATAACAGCAGCCCTACTGTACTCATATCTAGTCCGTTACTTTGATTTTGATTAAAAGTTGTAAAAAACCTGTTGGGTTTCTATAATACGTTTTCCTAACCTTTGACTTATTTCTTCTCTTGTGCAAAAACGTTTTGTGTGCTAAGAGTTGGCAACAAGTTCTTAGTCATCCCTTCTCAGCAATTGGATTTTAAATGCTTTTTTTAGCACTTGAAGTACATGGTTAGAGTCCAATTTCCTACAAACTTTAAATACAAAAATAATTCCTTGGGGCTAGACAAATTTTAAGAACTGTTTTCCAAAATATCCATCAATTCTTTTACAGTTACTGATAGAATGACTGTATCAGAAAGTCTCTTGCTTCCAGAAGGTATCAAGTAAGTATACCATGGTTATTTTTTTTTTCTGACAATAAACCCATACTTATTTCACCTTAAGCTAATTATGAACTCTTTTTTCTTTCTTTTTTTTTTTTGACAAATCATCTCAGCTATGTTAAGCACAAGACCTGAAAACCTAAAATAGTTCTATAATTCAACATCTTTAAGACTGAAGCCACTGAATAACTTCACAGTATTTCATCCTAAGTGAGATTTAAATCATCACAGTCATGCAAAACTTTTGAGAGATTGCCATTTTTATGCAGGGAGTTTCAAGATAGTGTTAACTTTATACTATGGACAGCTGGTTCTATGATTCTATAGAAATTAGAAGCCTATAGGAGGTAATCACTTGAAAGCTTGTTACTGAAGCTTACCAGAGCAGGTAGTAACTGTCTCTGACCTACCACAGTGGCTGAACTTTTTAAAGTAGTTTTGGAATGTAATGAGCCAAATTCTGATGGGTAGTTTTTCCTTGGTTGGAGTCAAGGAAGCTGTGAAATATATGAAAGAAGTGCATCCACATGTACCTTTTCAGAATAGAATAAATGATAGAAATGTCAGACCTTAATCTTGTGCTATAGTATCATAGTCAGGAGGCTCACTTGGATTCAGCTGACAGAAAACTTTTGAAGTTTAAAAGTTTAACATGCTTTCATTTCACAGATATAAATTACGTCAGGTGCATTTGGAGAATACATGCATGCATGCTCAATGCTCCTTAGTTCACGTAACTTGCACAGAGCATTTCCTTGATTGGTGGAAGTGCATTCTTTTAATATAGAAAAATGTTTTAAAATATTATATGAGAACATGAATTCTCATCTAAGTAGTCTGTGAAGAATAAGGAGAAACAGTTGCAATGGTGTCTGAAGACACTGCCTCCTCCACAAAAATGAAGTTTACTGAAGAAACTCAAGTTTTCTTTAAAGAAACAAAACAAAATAAAAGGAACAAATAGAATACCAAAATGTCTAAAGCATTACTGGTCTGTCTGGTCTATACCAGCCCTTGGATATTGTTTTAGTGTAAGTTTTCTTGGTATTTTATATATGTGGTAAGCATCTACACACTCATATGTATGCATCTGTTTACTTTGCTTGTTTGCTTTTTTTTTTTTTTCTGTTGGGATGTTTGTGTTTTAATATATGCATAAGACAGCAAAGATCAGTACTTTGTCCACTTGGTATGACTGCTGTAACTGAATGAAACCCCTCTGGGAAATAAACCTGAATATTTGCATAAATATGGGTATAAATAACATGGCAAAAAACCTGATTGATAATTGCACATAGAAGGCCATAACTACCTCATTTACATTTTGGTGCCATTGGGAAAAGATAAAATTAATATTTATCATTCCTTCACTGAATTAATTTGAAAAATAAAGATGCTAGGTGAACCTGTTCTTTCCACATAGTATTTTTGTATGCTTTCATAGAAAAAATAGCTGTTTCTTTTCCTCTTCATAAGGATCAGGAGAAACAGACAGCATATATGAAAATTCACTTTGAAATTAAATTATTTTTCTGTCAGAAAATAAGCAGTTTGCATACAGGGGAATTCAGCTGGGCTTCCTTCAGCAGGCAAACTGGCTGGAAATTGTAGTTCATGTTCATAAGTAAATGAGAGATCTGGTTAATGCAACTCTGAAAGTCGAAATAAGGTGCAGGCTCCAAATTTAAAACTTTATCCTCTTTGGAGTTCTTATTGTCCTCACTATAATCCTTATTATTCTCCTAGGAGAAACTGCTTTACTCTACAGATCTGACTATGCACTGAAGTGATAATTCTTATGCACTTGGCAAAAAACATATAATTTAAAAAACCTGTAAAATGTAGCATCATTTCCCCTTTCATAAGAAAAATTAAGAGAAGCACAATCCATTTTGTAGTTCCTTTCTCAAGATTGCAGAGGTTTTGCACACTGAGTAACATTGATTTGAGGACATAATTACAAGTTGCCTGGCTTTGGTATATTTGAAAATGAAATGGTTGATTTTCATTGGGGTAGATGTTCCAAAATCATCAGCTGTCTACCCAAACTCCAGGACAATGGATTCTCAGTGAATCTGATGGTTTCGTTCAAAAATACTCTGTATCAAAAAGTTTAGGTTTTGACTATACAAAATCATTTACAGATTAATTGCCAAAATTCACACAAAGTTAATGCATTTCAGATACACTTACAAACTTTTGCATTTACTTTTCTTAAGGATCCTTATTATCAATTTTACCATCTCAACCATTGTAGGAAAGCAATTTCCAGCGCTCTGGATGTTTGGGAAAGCAATTCCCAATGTGTAAATGTGTAAAATATTTGTGCCAGAATAATTTGTGTACTCAAACAATGAGGAAATGCAAGCAGTATCACATTATATATCTTACATGACAAGGGTATAAATTCACAGGAACGGGGATTTCCTTCTAATCCTAGACAAATGTGGAAAACACTGTTGCATCTATTTTGCTGTCTCTTTGCACTGTAATGACATTCTTATGAAAACCTCCACCAGTCTCTCCTGACCATCTTGTGCACAGCCTTTGGAAGCACTTCAATGAGGCAGTAGAGCAAACATTCATGCCTTAAATATGACGACTGACAAGAAAACTGCAAAGGTAAGAAAATAAAAATTACTATATCAATGTCTATATTCAAGATTAGGTAAGCAACTGATGGAAAAAAAGTCCTTCACACACTCCCAGAATCACAGGATAGCTGAGGTTGGAAGGGACACCTGAAGATGATCTAGTCCAACTCTGTTGTGAAATCAGGGGAAGTAGAACAGGCTGCTCAGAGCTGCATCCACTCAGGTTTTATATATCACCAAAATGGAGACTTCACGACCTCTCTAGGCAACCTGTTCCAAGGTTTGATCAACCTCACCATAAAAAGATTTCTTTTCAATTCAGCTGGCTTTCAGTCCCCCTCACTGTCTGTGGTGCCTCAGAGTCTACTACAATTTGTACCAGACACAATGTCTATTTTCCAGTATCACTTTGAAAAGAGGATGAAGTGATGGGAGCCAGGTCACAAACCTTACTAAAGTCAAGGTAAAAAACATTCGCTGCTCTTCCTTTATCTGCCAAGCCAATCATATCCTCAGAGAGGGCAGAAAGATTGGTTGATTTCCCCTTCATAATCCACACTGATGTCTTGCAATCACCTTCTTGACCCTGAGATATTTCAAAAGTATTACCTTGGGTCATGCCTTTTGATATTTAATGTTACATTATGAAGGATATTATGCACTGTGATTACCAGATAGTTGTCCTAGTTTAGAGAAACAGGTATCTGCCAAGGAAAACTGGAATTATTATTATTTTGCAATTAAGGGCTTTCAGTCAAAGATTTGGGAACAGGAATAGAAGTTCTTTACTAGGAATATTAAAAAAAACCAAACGTAATAGTACAGAAAGACAAGCAAACAAACAGAAAAAAAAAACCTGAAAGCCCCTGACAGAGCCAGGGATGTGACCTGACACCCTGTTGGTCAGGGTGTTAGAAGCAGTCCAGATGAATCCTTCTGGAGTAACAGATGCAGCTCTGTGGAGTAGAGATGATCCTGTAG